>PVKB01004476.1:0-140147 GCA_004027205.1 Ctenodactylus gundi
AATCATATCTGAATTAAACCAATCAATATACTAATTAACATGGTCTTCATCTCATTATCTAGAAATTGATATTATTAACAGTACTAGTTTCAAGTGTGTCCAAGTCTGCTCTGACAATTCTGCTGTCAGCAGGGACCACAGGCTCTGGATCCTCACTGTCACTGAGACTCAAGGACAGGTGAGGCATCTGATGACAGAGTTGGGTAGCCACGTCCTCATCTCCCCATCCACCTTCTGGAAAGGTGACAGAAGTGTGCCCGTCACTGATGGCAATGACAATGTCCTCTGGTGATACAGAAAACAAACAGAACTTAAAAAGGTGACCTAATCATTACTTCTGTCTGGTAAGACAGAGGTAGTCTTCATATGAAAACAGTTTCCACACTCTTTCTTCTCTCTGTACCACAGCAGGAAATACAGAGCAGAGATGGCTCCAAGCTCAGTATGGCACCCAAGGTGATCATGGGGGCAGCTGAAATAACTGACTTACAACCGAGAGCCTGAGTCTTGTGTCACAAAATTGACATCCAAGTAAATTCTCGGCGTCAAGCCCAAGGAAGGAGGGGCACATAATCACAAAAGGTCCTGCAAGGAGCAACTAAGGGATGAACTAGTATGGGATTTGTTGGATAGCTAATTTTACTCGCATCACTTTTTAAAGTCTTTACCTAAAAACTTTTTAAAGGACATAAAGAGATCACCATCAGTAAGTGAAAGAGGAGTCAAAGTTGTCAGATTTCTCAGGGCTGGGTTCTGAGACTCTTGATCCTATTCAATCAATCAAGTAGTTTAAACACTCACATGGGGTTTCAATGGATTAAATACCAGAGTTTCAAAAAGAAGTAAACGTACTGAGAGGGATGAAGCAGAAAAGCCACCTTTGGGCAAAGGGAAGACCGCCGCTCTGTTTCTAAGACAGTGATTCCAGGCCACACTTCTGGGTCAGTCTCTCCTCTGTATCTTCTGTGACCGACAAGCCTTGACAGAGCTTCTCTTCTTCCTCTGCAAACCGGGGCAAAAAAACCCCAACAGTGAGGACCCAGTGAGGCAGCCTGGGACCTAAACACCCATTTTTAAACCAAATTCTACATATCGTTTCATACTCTTTTTTATATCTTTTTAAACAATATCACTTTCATTTTAAAATTTTCTTTCACTTTTTTATAAAACAGAACTCTAATGGATATTATTTTTTTCCAGTAAAATATTTGTCACTGCAACCTCAGGTAAAATGACAGAACTTTAGATAATCATAATATAAAGATACTATAAAGAAATAAGTATAAGGATAAGTTACAATGAAGACTGAAATTAAACCGTTCCATTCATGTTGGAAATTCACCATACTGAGTCTAGTCCCTTCCACCCTGGAAGTCAATGGCAGAACTGTGTAGTCTACGCTGGCACCCAGCAAAGCCCCAACAAGAGAGAACAATGGAACAAGTGATGCTGTCTCCACAGCCCTCAGACACCACATAAGGGACACGGGTAGGCAGGGAGTAAAATCACACACCCTCCAAAGTCCTATGTTGAAGTTTTAACACCCTAACATGATTATAATTAGAGATAGAGCCTTCAGGTAACTAAGGTTAAACAAGGATCTAAAAGTGGGACAACTGGATGGATTGATATCCTTCTAAGAGCCCAGAATACATGTGCACAGAGAAAAGACCATGAGGATATGGTGATAAGTCCCTCCTCCCAATCAGGAGAGAGGTCTCAGGAGGAAGCATCTGCCGGCACCTTTTTCTTGCTCTTTTGGTCTCCAGAACTATGAGACTACATTTTTGTTGTATGAGCCTCCCAGTGTGAGGCAGCTTACAGCCTGAGTGACTAATGCAGACACCCTGCTCTTCCCATGCCAATGTCACAGCTTGCCTCAATGGCTGTCTGTACAGTGTTATGAGTTCTACTACACACAATGTCCACCCGTAGATCACACACAGCTCACTTTGGGGGTGACTACATTATGAAAGCTCAATCCTACTGGAACAAGCCAGCTGATGCAGGAAAGCCCCCGACTATTCTTTAATGCTGGAGAGCTACCCCACCAATTTCCAGAAGATCTGATCCTCTTAAGGGAGCTAAGTGAATCTATATTTATCCAGTTGACAAAGACCTGTCTCAGTATCTCCAGATGTAATGGGAAGCCAAGTGCACGAGACAAGAGGAGACAGATTCAGCTCTTCTGGGCCTGAGATGAAGGGAGGTCAGCTGGGAACAGAAGCAGCATGAACTGTGCACATGGTCAATCATCTACACTCATGTCCCCTAGATTCAAGTTAAATGCTCCTGAGTCTGAAATATAGGAAAACCAGAAAGTGGGTTTTATTTCTTGGTTGGAAAATGCAATAGAACATTCAGGAAAAGCATTCCTTCCAAAAGCACTAATGGACATTTATTACTATCAGGCATGCATGGAAAGGGGGTGCCATGTGTCAGAAGGTTGGGAAGAAACCAGATTGTAACCAAAATATCCGGAAGCAGAAGGAACCACAGCCAAGGTGGAGCCATGAGAAACAGCACACCCACATTTGTAACAGCAAACCATGTGGCACAGGAGCAAGAACCTAGAACCTACACCTAAGTATGGAGGCAGCGCACCCCTTGCCACAATCTGCAGGATGACCAAGTTATGAAGGGTACAGTTCTGCCCAGCAAATGCCCCCTCTCCAGCAGTTCCTTAAGTCCTTGTCACAGAGCTACTTAACATAAAGTACATTTCCATTAAGACTCCAAAGCCAACAGCATTTGTTAACATTTTCTCTGCCCTCTTCATTTCCATCCTTCGTATTTGCAAAGGCTAATTCAAAATGCTTTAAGTGACTTATTAGTTTGCACATATTGGCACATCTTAAAGATCAGCATTAGTCTCAAAAGTCACCAATGCACACATCATATTCTCTCTCCACCCCATTCTCTTTTTAAATGCTAGAAACTCTCTGACGTAACAGGAGCCAGACATCTTCATGCAAAATTACAAGATAATACTGGACTTAGATAGATGTACAAAATGATACTTGATGCTGAGCTTCATACTGTGAGCACAACAATCTGGGTGCCTTCCCTACCACAAAAGACCGAAGCTGCTCTTGCTTGGTCAGTACCCATGCGCCCCTGTATTTTAGAGAATTCGTCTTCAATTTTCCCTTGAAGATTTGTCCTCTCATCCCTCTGCTGCCATCTTGATGGGGTAATAAATCAAGGTCTTCTGCCATCACCTGCAAAGCCATGGTAAGCAATCAGGTATTATGTAGAGAACAGGAAACCAAAATTGTACCATGGAGAGACAAGCAACTTGGGCCTGTTCCCTAGACTCTAGGGCTTAAACATCACAATGTCTCCCATAAAACCACCCCCAAATCCTTCCAACAAACTCCATGTCTACTTGAGTTACTAAAAATGGGATTCTGATGTTTCCAACCAAGGACAGAGACCATCTCCAGCTGAAAAGATAAATATATTCTGACAGTTCTTAAGGGCAAGGACGACTTGCTTGTGGTAAAGGTTAACTAAATTTAAAGACTTTTTTCCAGCATTCTAAATTTTCACATTAATTCTCAAAAAAAAAAAAAATCCCTCAAACAGCAGCTATAGCAACCTTCTTTAACAGCCTAGATACACAGCCTTGCCAACTGATCCTTGTGGGTGTGGTCCTCTTCCTGAGGAAATCTTAGTCCCTAAACATCTGACAGGCTCCCTGTTGCTACATGCAGACTCATTCATGAGAAGATGCCTCCCAGGCTGAGCTTGTCCCTCCTCTCTCTTGCCGCCAAGCTCCGCGGAGCTCTGTGGATCACTTAGCGCACACCCAGGCCTGGTTGAGATACAGGGTTTGTTCCCAAAACCACAATGCATGAACATTTTGAGCCCATACCTCAAAGACATGCATATCCACACTTTGAGCAAAGTACTCAGGCCACATAGGGTGCCAAGCTCAACAAGTGGCAAGGCTATCAAGAGCCATTTGTATTAGCCTCAGAGAAACAGTAACTAGATCTGAGCTGGGAGGTAACTGTAGGGTTAAGATGCCTGCCAAGAGGCAGGTCACAGATGATCCAGAGCCCAAGGAGGAACCTGAGGCAAATTAGGGGCCAGCCAGGAACCAGGAACAAGTAGTACTGGTACTGCCTCTAGCAACAGCAGCTGCAGGCAGCAGGCAAGACCAGGCTAGAGAGCAGGCAGGCCAGGCCCATCACAAAGATCCCAAGCACTGAGGCAGATGACGCCATTTTTATTTCTTTATTTACCCCACGACTTAGCCTCAAAGGGCTTCAGGGTGAGGCCAAGTAATGTCAATTTCATTCTGAAAGCCCTAGTGAACCCATTTAAAGGTGAAGGCAGGGGAAGGCCTGGCCAGATTTATGTCTGCGGGATCTATTTATAGATTAACCAACTGTCAAACACCACACTGTCCAAGAAGAAGACACCTGGTGTTCAGAACACACTGATACAGGGTAGGGTGGGGCTTATAGAATCACCTGTGGTCAGGCTCATAAACATAAACACACATCAAGGACAGAGGTAAAAACATACAACCTGGGAAGTTTGTCAGAACATGTATCCACAGGATCCTCAGGGATATCAAATTTAAAATCTGAAAAGCTAAAATGTATTTATTTGGAAGAGACCGATCAGGCTCAAGAGGCTGAACGGGGGGGGGGGGGGGGGGTTGTTAAAGATTGTTATATTGGGCCTTTTGGTATTTACGTAAGGTCTGAAGAAGGATCCAAGCTGACAGCTGTCACAACACAGCACACTGGGATCAATGGTTTTTTTTCTTCCTGGTACTAGAAACTGAACCCAAAACTTCACGCATGATGCTAAGCAAACATTCCACCACTGAAATACATACCCAGCCCTATTTATTTTGAGACAGTTTTGCTAAAGTGCCAAAGCCAGGCTCTGATTTGCAACTCTCTTGCCTCAGCCTCTTGAGTAGATGAGATTAAAGGCCTGCACTACCATGGCCAGCAGTATGGATGCTTCTTGACCTTAATTAGGCAGAAGGCCAGTAATGGTCTCTGTCCATCAAGTAAAAATATGTCCTGGAGTCAGTTTTACTCCAGAATTCAGTTCATTTCCCACTCTCAGGTCATGGACTGAAAAACCCCAGAGTAGCAGTTCCCTACCCTAAGTGTGTTACTCAAGTCAGCAGGAGCAGCTTCAACCAGGGTAGGGAAATGGGAGACACTACAATCCTCCCTCGAGACCCAAGAGGTACTGATTTCAGGACTCTCAAGTACACCAATATCCACCTGTGCTCAAGTTTTTTTTTAATAAAGTAGACTAGTAATTGCACAGAACCAACACATGACCTGAATATTTTAAATCATCTTAAGACTACTTATAATACCTGACGCAATATAAATGCTAACAGTTGTTTTACTCTTAGGGGAATAAGAGTTTGTCCATGTTCAATACAAATGCAATTTTAATGAATATTTTCAATTAAGTATTTGCTAAATTAGAGGATGCAGAATGTGCAGGGTACACTGATGTGAACATGCAGGGTAGGGAGTGTGACACTCACAAAAGCCTGCAGTACCAACAGCAGCCCTACAACAGTATGACAAAGTTAAGAAAATGATCCAAGATCGGTTTCAGATCTCATGATCTCACACTTTTGGGAACATATGGTATCAGGAAACAGCTAGAGAAGTCATAGGTGAACTAAAGAATTGTCAGAACACCCAATAAAACTGCAAGACAGAGTATCCAAAAAAGTGACCAGAACTGATATGTAACAACCTGGACTAGAATAACCTTGAGGAAAGTCATGACCAAGCCAAGATGCCCAACTGCCAATAAGAATCTCACCATTGGAGTGGGCAGAAGGATCCAGAAAGCCAAGATTCCATACTCATACTAAAGGCCAGCATGGAATAGTCTTTAATAACATCAAAGGCACTAATTCTCTGAGTCATGTGTCTTAATCACCAGGAAAGGGGGCAAAGGGCAAGTTTTTGAGCTGATGCAAAGGTTATGCCCACACAAGGAAAAAAAAAAAAAAAAAAGGCCACCGGACAGTGGCTGGCAGGACAGGAAAACCAGGAAGACCGTCTACTACTGCAGCTACACACCAGAGCAAATCCTAGCAGGGAAAGCAAAGCAGGAACAGGAGAGAAAATGCATGGTTTACTCTTAAGTCAACAAAACCAGCATGTCCTATCCTGGGCATTCCCTCCCAAAACTTTAAAAAAAAATGAAAAATGAAAAGAAATGAGAAAAAAAGAAGACACTGAACTCTCAACCATAATCTAAGTCAGCTCTCCGGCGCTCACCTAATGAAATATCAAGTCAAGAAGTGGTTGCTGATGTGGATGTGGACACATACCATATTCCCCTCGACCCCTACACACACACACACTCACTCTCTCTTTATCTCTCTTTCTCTCTCTCTCTCTCTGACCACCACAAGCAGCAAGCACCTCTATGAAAAGCTCTTGTCTATACAAACTCAATAAAGAGAACAAAAGCTCAATATCTACATAAATCAACAAAACTATGATTTGGGAAGACTACAGACTTTTTTCTCCACACCCTGTAAGTACAAGAACTGCCAGGGGAACTCTCCAGAATTTGAGTTGATAAAAAGATTTACATGTAGAAATTTCCAGGAGATTTTCTCCTGGCCAGAGAACAAAGGTGTAATTTTCCTAAGGCACACAAAGGTTAATAATCAAGGAAGTCTTGTAAGAATGTCCTGAGCTCAGCTCACACTGCCAGCTAGGGGAAATGTACCTACTCTAGCAACTGCAGGAGAGACTGCAGGGAGAAAGTCGCATGCCCACAGAGGAAAACGTTTCCTAGAAAACTTAGGGGAACAAGAGTCCACAGAGCCTCATGCAGCTTCTGGCTTCCTCTTCCAAGAGGACAAGATGAGACTGTGGAGAAGAACCACGGAAAAGACGTCCTTGCTCATGGACAAAGGCTTGGTCCCTTTGGGCACACAGGTATACTTGTTACCCAGAAACTTCCACTGGTTCCCAGCCAAAGCCGAAGCACATAATCCTTGGCAAGCCCAGAGCTCCACCTTGTAGATGAGAGGCTAGGAGGGATATACAGAGGTTTCCCATCCTCCAATTATTAAGATTCTAGGCTGTCCTAAGCAATACATAATGAGAAGCAGCATCCCTGGCCTCCACCTATCAGATGCTGTGACAAACCAAAAGTATCTCCAGACAGTGCCAGATGTCTAGTGTCAAACAGCCTGCAACCTTACCTCCACTCTGAAAACAAATCTTAGCCAAACATCTGACATTGTCCCTGCAAACAGGGACAATGAAGCAGAAGTCATAAAGAGAGGCTCACTAACTCCACTCTCTT
Organism: Ctenodactylus gundi; assembly: GCA_004027205.1. Lineage (NCBI taxonomy): Eukaryota > Metazoa > Chordata > Mammalia > Rodentia > Ctenodactylidae > Ctenodactylus > Ctenodactylus gundi. Next base: position 7,330 of record PVKB01004476.1, read on the forward strand.
GGGCTTTATAACCTCTAACACAGTCTTTTGTCTTTCCCACACTGCCTCTGCCCTTCTGTGGTCTTACCTCGGCAGGCTCCCATGTACCCCACGCCCACTCCAGTTTAGTACAAGACACTTCAAAGCCCATGACACACAAGGTGGCAAATCTTTTCCCAAGAACAGGTGCTATCCTAACCCCAAAATTCCCTGAAAGGAGAAACTTAAAATCTGAAGTAGAGTCTCTAACCTAGTGCTGGAAAGAGTGTAAGATCCAATTACTACTTGAGAAAACAGTTTGGCAGTTTTCTTAAACATGAAAACATACACACCAGGGCTGGAGAAACAGCTCAGCAGCTAGAGCACTTGCCTAGCAAACTGAAGACCCTGAGTTTGATTCCCCAGTACCACACAAGCCATGTGTGGTAGCTTACACCTGTAATCCCATCACCTGGGAGGCTGAGGCAGAAGGATTGAAATGTGTTTGAAGCCAGCCTGCACTACACAGTGAACTCCAGACCAAGCCAGACCAAGCTAAACTAAGGAGCAAGGCCCTGTCTCAAAAAAAAATAAAAAAAAAGACACACCACATCTCCCAGCCTCCATATCTATACCAGAGAAACAAAAGCACCTGTTTACCAGAGGACTTGGTGCATGAATGTTCACAGAAGCTTCACCTATAAAAACCAGAAATTTAAAACAAGTTTATCACCTTCTAAAAAACATCCACCAAGAGAAAAAAGTAGATTCTAGTAAGTTCATACAATAGAATATTAGTCAGCAATGAAGAATAAGCCACTGATGCATATAATGAATCTTAAAATTATGCTGAATGTATGAAGTCAAGAAGGATAATTTCATTTGCATAATCTCATTCCTATTTAATTATGGAAAACGCAAGCCAATTTCACAGTGACAGAAAGCAGAGCCATGTAAGCAAACATGAGCAGGAGTAGGAGTAGACTGCAGAGGGGTGTGAGGAAATACCCAAAGGATATCGGTGTGTTCTGTACTTTGTGGATTCTCAGGGACATGTGTTTGCCAAAACTCATCAAATTGTAAACCTCCAACAGTTGCAGTTTACTTTACATAAATGACACCCCTAAAGTTACAGAGAAAAAACAAATGAGTGTGCAAAGAGTAATGCAGCTAGAAAATTCACTAACAAATTCTATAGTAATAATAATCATTCACATCACAAGCTCACATCACTTTCCTGCTCTAGGCAGGTAAAAGTTGCTTGAGGTGCGGATGCTCAGGTAGCTCTCCGCATACTGCCTACGCTGCCAGGAGCCAGAGACTGAAGACAGGGTAGCCAGGCCACCACCATCTATTCTCACTAAAGGATTTCAGGACTGTACAATGCATTTAGCCACATCGATCCTGTCACCTTTCTTTATATGACCTCAGGTACATTACTTTTAGATTCTCAGGTCATCCATTTCTCTCTATTATGCTAAGGATTGCAGGTGGTGGTGTGTGTGGGGGTGGGGGGGTAATTTTTAGTTATACTATGTAAAAAAAATAACTGCTCGCTAACATCTGCATTATTAAAATGTCATAAAATGTGTGCGGCTCAAATTTAAGAGCTGTATTTCCAACCAGCTAGGACTAAAGGTGTTGCTGATGTTCTAATTCACCCAGGTGAATTTTCAAAAGCAAGGTGTTTGAAAATTCTCCCTCCTCTCAGACCGTGGAACCTGTAATCGCAGGCAACCAGCTTGCCACTGTGCCTCCTCCTCATGCAATTGAAACCGTCAGTCAGCATCCCAGCCACCAGGAAGCCTCGGCAATGAGATAACAAAAGTGAACCAGCAGCTATTTTCTTTATAACCTCGGTGAGTAAAACACCAAGTGTGCATGGGAGCTGTGAATCACAAACCGAAGTCTGTAGGAGAGACAGCAGCACATTTCCCAGGTCCTTCTATAGGCTCTTGTGCTGAAATGACAAGTAATTTTTTTGACTTTATGAAAATATCAAAACCACTGATGGTTGAAGTAGGCCAGTTCAGAGTTTGGGTCCCATCTTGCCAACCTACAGGAAGTAGTTGACTTAGCAAAGGCTATAAATTGTCTAGGTTTGATTCTCTTGATCCTCAAAACGGGGGTTCCACCACCTCTGTTCTGGGACAACCAGCATGATGAAGTGACACAAAGTTGTTTTCACCCCTTATGCAGGTTCCCACAGACAGCATGCAACAAACAGCAAGTGCTACCGTGGGCTTTATCAAATGAAAGAAAGGGATGACCCGAGAAGAGTAGCGCAAGAATTATCTGACAGAAATGTCTAGAGCCCAGAGCAAGAGCAGCTGTCAGAAATGCCAACAGGCAACAGTGTCCTTTATAAAACAAACCCAAGCCAGTTGGGCAGAGCTAGCCCTCAGACCCCAAGAGCCCAGACTCCTGTGCCTACCCTGCCCACTCGTCCCATCAGCCTCCAGCTGATTCCTCACTCATCTTCTCACTGTTTCTCTCCTCACTGTCTCTCTTCTCTTCCTACCAAGGAATTCATCACTAGCATTGGCATTCGGCCACTAAGGAGTGGGAGGGGCAGCCTGCACACAGTGCCTGGCCACAGAACCACTAGGTAACTGTCCCCTCTGGATTAAAAGACAAATTCAGAACAGCTGCATCTCTCAGCTTCACAGGTATGGAAGCTCAGCCTGGAAAAAAGACCATTCATGACTGCAAAGTAATTCCCAAGCAACAGAGCCAGAAGTCCTCAGGAAGCGTCAGTCCACAATAACTGCGCCCAACTGCACATGGGCTTCAAACAGGGAGTTCTAACAAATGGCCACTCCAGCACCAGCTCCCTCCATGCTCAGAGAAAAGGCTCAAGTTGGGCTTGAAATCCTAATGTGCAGAGGATGGAGAAAAGAGCAAGGATAATCACTCTACAAGCAGATGGCTGAGGTCACTGTGCCATATGTGGGGCCCACTATCTCCTTTACCCTGTTTACCCGCAGCCCTCATTCCTCCTCATGCTCATAAACTGTCCAGAGTTTGAAGAAGGAGAAGGAAGCTGGGCTAAGGGCAGGAGGCAAGCTCTGTGGCTGCAGCCTGCTCAGGTGGCCACCCTGCTCAGATGGACGCGGCTTTCTGGTGACTCCCAGCAAGTAAAGCTCCCAGTGACATACTCTCAAACCAAGAGAGGAGCTCTTGTCAAATAAATTCAAGTCTAATGAAAAGTCCTCGTTGTCTGTCCAGAAAACTCCCTCAAAAGATGACATCCACGTCATCATGGTTTAAATCATATTTTAAAAAAAGAAAATACTTTGTTACAAGCTTAAAAAAATTTTCTGAATCTAACAGGAGTTATGTAACAAGAGCCAAGGTAACTGTAACCATGGATAATGGATATTCTAAACACACGTTTCTGGAAAAGTTCACTGCAGATTAGCTTTGTGGGGCATCTTCCTACAGAACTCGCAGACAAGGACTGTTCGTGGTCACAGAACAGACAGCATGCCCTCTCCCACAAGAAAGTGCAAAACTCAGCCAAGACAGCCCAAGCATTTCTTCACCCACTCACCAACAACCTGCGCCTGCACCTGGGGCAGGCTACAGGGAGAAAACTGAACACAAGACAGGTATACTGTCCCTGCCCTCAGGGGACAAAGGCATCCTATCACATCCACACACATCGTAACAGACACAACTATCAACGTGTGCATTTACACTCACATGCTAACCAAACACACCTGCACACACCTAACTACCAAGAAGCTAAGTTTCCACGGGAGTGGGAGAGAATGAATGACAACAGCAGGGAGAAGCGTTCTCATCCCAAAGAAAGCTGGGCCACAGGGTGGACCACGGCTGTCTGGTGATGAAATTATCCAACGGTAAAGACACAGAAATCATCTGTCATTTCTCCAACTGTGATAGTGCAAGAGCAAGGCTGAAGCCATCTTCTTATACAGAAACTAGCAGAACAAATATTCCCTGTCCCAGAAGCAGAGGACATGTTCATGCATTCAGCTTTTCACTTTGGGGGAGAGGGTAATTTTGAGAAAGGAAAGGAGAGTGTAAGGAACAAATACTAAAAGACAGCAACTAAGGTTATGTTTTGCAGAAAGGCTCCCTAAGTTTAAAACCAACTTGGGACAGGCATGACAACACAGGATGGGATTACGAATACTGCAAACCCTCTGGAAGACTGAGACAGAAGGATTTTAGGTTTGAGCCTAACCTGGGCAACCTGGTAACTTAGCAAAACCTTGTCTGAAAGTAAAAATTTAAAAAGGTCTGAAAATGTAGCTCAGTGTAAAGGCACTGGATTCAAGCCCCAGTACTAGAAAAGAAAAAAAAAAAAAAAGGCAGGCATGAACTATAAAGAGACAATCCCAATCAAATGCAAATTAAAAGCTGGACCATGGCTAGAGATTATAGACCCACTGGCTTATTATACAAATAGGACTCAATGATTAAACACACAGGATTTATCACATGCTCAATACCAAGGAACATCAACACACCAAGTCACACAGGGCCACACCTGGTGAAATCTAGTAGACCGGGGACCATGGAGATGCTGATTATTACAAGGGGTCTTCTCCAGCTGACCCCCTATACACACTCAGATGTCACAGTGAGGCCTTTGTGTATATGTCTTACAAAAGAGGCAAGTACATTAGCCACATGCTATGACCCTACACACATACTACCTTTTTTTTTTTCTCCTTTTTGATTATTCTGCTGAGTGGAATTCGACTCTTTGCATCTGCTGGGGGAAAAGGCTGTGGACAGAGCAATTTAATAAAACATCCTGAGGCAACTGGTCCTCTGCTGAATGCAATAACACCAGGTCCAGTCCTTAGTTCAGGAACTAAGATGTAATGGACAAGGCAGTGGTAATTACTTCAAAGACAGGAGGATCCTTAAGACCAAAGTCCAACCCCAAGGATTTTAGCTGGCGTAACTGAAGCCCACAGGAACTAGCTCTTTGCCCAAAGACCATAGGTCAATTCAGTGGGCAGAAACCTGTCTCACATTCACAGATCAGAGTTCTCTGTCCCCTTCAGGGCTAAGAACCTACATCATATCATTCTCTTTGAGAAACTGGCCATGAGTTTCACACTGCACATCAACTATTCCTCAAAGTCATATAGCACAGGACTTTGTGGGCACCCCAAAGTCACAAAAGCCTAAATCGGGAATAATCCTACCAAACATACCTACACTATAGGGTTATAAAAATCAAGTCCGGCACTTCCCTTTGGGTTTACCTTTGAAATGTGTCAAGGTCAGCGTGACCAAGTTATCCTGCCAAAACACAAGCTAAATCCACGTCCCCTAAAGAATAAGACTTGCTCTCACCCAATTCCCGTTGCATACTTCAGAAAGACTAGAACCTGAGATTCTAGAAAAACTCTGAGTCTCTGTCTAGAATTCTGAGCTGCCTTCAGGAGTGACAGTGATGCCATGAAGGTCAGGACCAGCTGACAGAGAGGCACCAGGAGCACAGAGAGGAACAGAGATCATAGCTGCCCCTGAGCCCAACTGTACTCAAAGATCTTCCTGTGATCCAGGAGCTGGGGCAAAGTATGGGCCATTGAGAGACTAGAAGGAGAAGGACTAGATTTAAAGTATTAACCTAGAGAGATACTTAATTTATTCCCCCAATTTTAAAACAACCAGTAAAGTAAGCACAGATTGAGGAATGTAGGTAACATTGTAATTTTTTAAGACAAAAAAATGGACATTGCCATTTCTGAAGAAAGGCAGCAGGCTTCCTTGGGCCAACAGGAGAAGTTACCAAGCCTCCCACAGAGGTGGGACGTGTTGACTGTCAGTGACTCCACAACATCAAAGCTTTACACCTTCTAGGGTCCCTGGGTCTCTCCACCCCATCACCGGAATACTTTTCATGGGAAGAAATGAACATTTATGGCTACTCACCCCAGATAGGGTACAGCAGATCGGCCAAAGTAACAACTACACCAACATCAATCTGGCAAACCAATGATTTTATTGGGGTGACTTGCAGGAGTATGGGTGAGGCATTACTTACAGGGACAGAGGAAAGGGTTATTTACATGAGCATGGGTGATGGGTCACTTGCAGGTCTATGAGTGATTCAAGAGGTGGTCACAATACAAGAAAGCTCATTCCAGCCCCCGCCTACCGCATAGATGGTGACTCAGGGAAAACTGCATTCTACCCCCAAGACTTGCCTTCCTAGATAGCTGCTACTTTTCTGTTCTGACTTCTGTCACTGCGCTCCACACTCTCACACTCTTCTTCCTACATTCTCTCCTTGCCCTCACTGACATACTACCTTCATAGCTTCACGGTTTCAAAACCCTTAAATGCCACTAATGTTCCTGCACAAGACAAGGAGTAGCTGGGGCACAAGCGCCAGAAGCTGAAGAGTGTGTCTATCATGGAGTTCACATACTATAAGTTGCACCTGTGGACAACTACTGAGAGGCTGCACATCTAGGTGTGGGTAGGGCTCCCAGGCCTGAGGGCACCACCTAGCTACTCCTATTGTATGCACCTGTGAATTATCCCTTCCTTCCCCCAACAAGAAGGGTTGGAGGTCTTGCTATACAACAACCATCCACCCTCAGGACTCCTCATCCACTATACACCTGCCCTAAAGCAAGCACCCTTTCCTGTCTCTGCACAGCAATGGTCTGTTCACCTCCATTGTCCAAGCACCTGGTTCTGTGATAACAGAAAAACTATAAATACCAGATGGATAGATAGAAGGATGCATGCACCAAGCATCATGTGGCATATACTCTACACACCTTGTACAAGAAAGACCTCAAGGGCCATCACAATCCAGAGTCTACAGGCAGAATCTCAATTATGTAAGTCCCCCAGACCAATTCGGTGCATGGAGATGGAACCATACTACCCACACTCACAAGAGACAAATGTGGACCTCAGATACCTAGGAACAATATGAAGAGAAGAGGCAATAATATTGTCCCAGATGGTTCTGCCTTTTAGCCTGTTCCACATCCAAGCCATTCTGCAGGGACAGGGCCCACCTCTACCATATTGCCTGGCCATTTCCATGTGCCTGAGAACTTTCCTCCACCCAAACTTTGGGGGTCTAGAGGTAGAATCCCACACATGCCCTGTTCCTGAGTTCCCAGGATAAACCTTCAGTCCCTCTACCCTCACCCTAAAATTCTAAGGCAACCTCATGCTGCACATCATCATCTTTTGGGGTGTCAGTCTCCTACTTATCCTTTCAAAACCTTGAAAGCTGTTCCTGGTTTTAAATTCTCCCTGACTTACTTTGGTCCCAGGCCCTGAAGCCACTACCATTTCTGTCCTATGCCAGGACAACTGGGCATGAAGTAGCCTCCTCCCTTGCAGAAAACCCTCAACACAATACCCATGAAAGCAATCGTGGCCTACTCTTTGGAGTTCTAAGGGCTCCCTCAACCTGGTCTATTCTCCCCAGTAATGAGATTCTGCTTTAGGTGTTGTCTTTTGTCACCCACTGGTCTAGACAGCTCTCCATGCCTGCCCCCTCCCCCCACCTGGCTTCAGGCAGACTGAACCCACTGACTGACTCTAGCCCCAAGACAAAACATAACCAACTCTCTGTGTTTCTGTGTCTTCATGGACTCGGAGTAAAGGGTTCTTAACCAATGCCTGACAGATTCATTTGTCCCATCAGCTTCAGAGCTTCAGCTTCATCCACTGCAAGGGCCTGATAAAATCTTGCCTACTGATTCTCACATTAGCCATTTCCCATAACAAACAAAGTGAGCATAAATGTGGCCCTCCCACCACCATCCCTCAAAATAAATATTTGTCTTTGCAAATCCACTGGAGAAATCCACACAACCCTCAATTCACATCCCTGACAGGTCTTCCCAGGTCAGCCTGGCTCAGCCCTGGCTGTGTGCAGGGCGATGGAAACCTTCTAGGACACAGCCAGCAAACAAAGACAATAACCTCCTGAGAACCAGAGCTGGTGGCACTTGGCTTTTCTTATTCTTCTTTTGTGTTTTCATGTACAAACAATACCTGAAGAGCAGAGGCCAAGAACAGAAGGTGAGTTTCCTTTCAAATGCCACTGGGACCCAGCGACTACCTGATGTCCAGGGCAGAGGATGAGCGGCCCTGGGATTAAATGGTACAACCACAAGAGAACCCTGGTTAACTGCAATGTCTCCCAGGTGCCAGCAAGAACTCCAGAGGCCCACTTCTAGTCTCAATGGATACACATCTACAATTTAAATAACAGTGCTTCCTAGTGATAAATTTCACCACAGCTCTATTCATGAAACCATGATTATTCCACTATCAAGGAACAAACAGTGGATGACTCTAAAGTTAAAAAACCTAATATCCCTATCAGGGGCAGAAATATATGTGATATGATTGAAAAATATGGTTAAAATATCTAGTGAAAAATATGCTATAAATTTTAAGTTTTTCTTACAGTAATAGACACATTACCATTAATTTCCCCTGTAAATACTCCCCTCGCTTCAAATACTTAAGACTCTTGCCACTTTCTGAAGTACTTCTGTGAGTGCTTTTTCAGGTCTTAGATTGTGCTGTCATGGCAACCTCTAAGTCTTCAGTTGATCCAAAATGTGTACTGTGTATGTATTCCATTTTGACTCTTGCAAAAATCCAGAAGTTGCAGAGTCAGATTAGGTGAATAAAGTGCATGAGAATACACTGTAATGTTTATATGATCCTGCCTTTCCATTGGATGACACTCAGCAGTAGCATTCACCATTACTTTCGATCACACCTTACAAAGACACTCATGAAAGGCTTTCAGAACTGCTTCACAGAGTGGCAAGACTGATGTGACAGGTGTGCTCAAAGTGAAGGGGAATATTATGTGGGGGGATTAATGGCCATGTCTTGCTGTAATAATTTTTTCATAAATTTAAACATTTATTGTGTTTGTTGATCATCCCTTGTAGAAGCCACTAAGTGTTCACAAAGCAGACAACTGAAAGGTTGAAGGCTTGGAGGAAGACACCAAGAAAACCAACATCCTAGGAGTTGCAAAGTGAATAGGATTAGCCATAAAAGAATTCTGAGGCAGGACTGCAATGGGCTGCCCTAGTGTCCTGAGTTCTGCAATCCAGGCAAGAAGAAAAAGCAATATAACCCTGTGTTTCCCTCCAGTCCTGGACCCAAAAGAAACAAGAGCACATTAAAGCCATGTCAGGGCGTAGACCTGACAGTGTTGTTTGTAACTGCCAAATCCAGGAAGCTACTGAAACATAGACAGCAAAAGAGATCCATGAAGGTAAATGGAGGCAGTGTGTAACCAAAGGTACACAAACAACGAGGTCCATGCTACCCACTTTCTGTCTCTGGATCTGGAAGCTACTGACTATAGGAAGTGGCTTTGAAAAGCATTCCCCCTGTACAGTTGGGAATCTTTATGTTCTATATCAGAAAGAGTCCCTCAAAATGAAGGAGTTTGAAATGATCTCAATTCCACCATTCCCAAACCCAAATTCCAAATAATATAGGGATCCTCAGAGAACTGGCTTGACTGTCAGTGCTAAAACCAAGTGTCATAACAAGAGTAGACAGTCCCATGGCTCACAGCAACACTGGACCTTTGGGAACAACAAAGGTTGGGCAGACAGCCTCCAGAAAGTCCTTTCTGGAATGCATACTTTGGGTTTTCTTCACAGAGAAGGGCAACTCACAATACCAACAGCAAAGATGTTCAAGACAACAGACTCTTTCCAAATCAGTTTCTTTCATTATTGAAGTTAGCAAGTAGCTATCCATAATACTAAACCTTGTTTACGGCCACCAACACAGAGAAAGAGAGAGATCTTGCACCCCAATCCTCACAACTCAGTGGCACTGTGACTGCAGAGAATGTATGAGACCCTAAATGCAATCCTCAGCATCACAAAATACATAACAATCTCTTCTGTGAAAGAAGTTTTTGTTATAAGCATTTGTTAAAAAAAAAAAGTTTTAAACAACCTCCTCTCAAATGCCCTTAATATTACCAGTATGCCCATATTAAGTAAAAACTCATCATGTTAAAACTAAATTCTCTTCCTAAAATGAATGTTCTCCCTTGAAGATTAGATCACTAAGAATATGGTAACATTAGCTTTAGTGAGGCGGGTCCTGAACTGGAAGTCAACACGATTCTATTTGCTCGAGCCTGTTGAATGTTGACATTTTTAAGACCAAACAAATCGCTTGTGAACATGGCCAGTAATTATTTGGAATTCTTTCTCCCATACCCATGAAAAGTTGTTTCCCACCCATAGGGGAAAAAAAAAAAAGCTTCTAACCATGATGCTAATGACAACCAGCCGGCATGAGCCATTTTAAGGCTGAGACAGTTGCTTGTGTAGAAACACTGTACAAATACTCCAACACTGCAGCCCGAAAAAGACAATCCCCATCAAACAGCGGGAGAAGTGTGAAATTTGCAAATGAGCCCCTGGTTAAACAAAAACACCAATCTGTTCCCAGAGAGCTTGGGGTGGCCACCTGTTCGGGTCTAGTGGAGTCCTGATTACCAATGGAAGAAACAATACCAATGCTATGACAGCCCCCTCTTGGGCCCTGGTCCCCACCCTCAAGCCTATATTTAGTCTGCTCTCTATGGAAAATGTCCCGACCTTGCACACAAACAATCTATTTGGCTGGTTATTCAAAGGCTCCATTAACAACCTCTTCTGCCTGGTATGGTATTTGCTTTCCTTCCCCTCCCCACCCCAGGCACAACCCAGATTCCCCCTCTAGCCTTGGTCAGCAGTGAGCACACAGCAAAGGAAGATGAAGAATTTGAATTGGACACAAACAACCTTAGCCCTACCCCTGAATCTCTGCATCCCAGGAAAGATACATGTCCCTGTGCAGCCTTCCCACACTATAAAACAGGAACCCCGATCCTCCTCACTCCCTCAGAGGCACTAGGTTCCCTGGAGCAGTAACAAAGCCATGCCCTAGAATCTCACAACAAAAATAACAGATGCTGTAAAGATTAGAGATTAACATCTGTAGAGTGCATTTTGTTTCTCAGAGAAAGGTACTTAACAAAGGGAAGGAATTATGTAGCTAAGCACCAGATCAGAACCCCAAACCTGGATTTTAAAAATAACTAAGCCTCATCCGGCTTTGCCAGACTCAATTACTTAGGTTCTGGAGTACTGACTGGGAAAGGGGCAGCAGGGGGACATAGGTTTGTTTTTGAGTGTTGAGGAACATGAAACAAAACCAAATCCATAGTTAAAACAAGGCAGAAACTCACAAACTATAAACACCTGCACAGTACACAGGAAAGGGGGAGTATGCAAAACAAGGGAGTTTAGTCCCAACAAAAGAAAAGGTCTGGTTTGGGCAAAAACAGAGGTGGAGGTAAAAGGGCCCCAACTTTTGCTGTGAAGGTTCCTACAGCTGCTCCTGCTGCCCCTCTCCCTTCTTAGTCACTTCCTTCAGGCTCCTTGGCAGCTCATTTAAGCTCCCAATAGCATGCAGTTCCTCTCTTGCAGAAGTGCTCTTTTCCCTTCAAAACAGCAGTAACAAAATGTATCATCCACCAAATTATTATAATAAGTGAATAGTGAAGAACCCTATCTAAATATGCATGAAACTACTAAAAATCAACACTTTCCAATAAAAAGCAAATCCACTGAAACATTGCTTCAACATTCAGTGCTTCAACATTCCTATGGGATCTTCCTTTGGTAAGGTCCATCAGCTAGCTGACCACTTCCCAGAAACTCAGCAACTTGTACATGCCACTGGACCAGCATGAGCACAGACCTGAAACCATTTGGACTAGTTTAAATCCCTACTCCCTCCACTACGCTACACTCTCTAACACAAGCAACTCTCTGAGCTACTACTGGCCCTGGGGTCTTCACCAGTACTGCGAGAAAGGCTGACAGAGAATCCCAACCGCCTCCACTCATGGGAAGTACTAAATACAAGAAAGAATGTGGTCCCAAAGAAGGCTTGAGCCCAGGGGAGCCTTTTCTCTACAGCAAAGCTTCCCAAAGTGCAGATCAGACTGATCCCAGTTGGAAATATCCATTTTCCAGCCCCTCTTCAGACCCACAGAACTAGAAATCAGGGCAGGGCAGGGTGGGGGGACCGGTTTACATAAGCCCTCACTGTGATCTCCTTGCCTCCTCACACTTGAGAACCACTGCTCTCAGAGCTGGGCTAAGCGCTACCTACCTGACGCCAAGCAACACTGTCATCTGTCCCTCTCAGTGATGCTGGTTCTTTGTCTGAAATTCACTTGTACCCAAACATAAATGTCAATTTTTTGTAGATTGATTTGAAAAGGCTTCCAAGTTACAGGCAGCAGATCTATTTCTCCTACCCACACTAAGAAAATTCCACTTCCATCCCAAATACCTCATGACTTACCATTCCCATTCAAGCTAACTTACCGAATCTAAAAGCTGCTGAGCCCTAGCTCCTGTGCTGTGGGGACCAGTTTCAAAATGCTCTTACTTTTGTTGAATAAACATGATTTACACCAGCAAGGAGAAGCAACAAGATTCACACTTCAGAGAAAATGCTAGCCCAATGGTAAATAAATCAGTCAACAAACAATCCCGGGCCAGACATTGATCCATAGAACCAGGGAGGTACAAAATGAACAGGATCTGATTTTTGCCCTAAAAGAGCTTCCAGTCCTCCAGGCTGGACTGATAAGTAGATGAGCCAAGAGACATGAGGCACAAAGCAGGAGTGTCTCAATTCTGATGAGTCGAAGCCAGCTGCAGGTGAAGCTGACAGGGCCACATATCATGGGATGAATGACAGCCAAAAAAGGTGGCATCTCAGAAAGGGATTCATGTGCCACGATGAAAAGGATAAAGGTGGACTCACGAGGGACCTATGGATAGCATGGAGCTGCAGACGCCAGTAAGGAATGAGGTTTCATCTACATGCAACTAACACCCAAATAAGCACTATTTTTTACAGAGGAGGGTACACATCCCATCTTTGATTCAACTCAAAATACTACCAACATGACAAACAGTGACAAAGAAAAAATGGCAGTTACCCACAGGAGGAAGAAGGAATTTGTTTCCTTAAACATACACTCCTGCAACAATCAGACAAAATAAATTTCTATAGGAAAACAAAACCTTACAAAAGTTTTGCTATAGTAAGCAACTTTGCACAGAACACAATACTTCTTGTTACTTAGGGCATTCATAAAGCCCATCTCATCTTGGGTGAGAGCACACAGGTTGTGATGGCTTGCACACAGGCCACTGTGGGAACTGAGAACTGCAAGAAGTCTACTTCTATATCATGAAATGCTACAGAGCCAGAATCAAGGTCAAACACACACAGATCCCCTCTCCTGGGCACATTTCCTATACCTTCTGGGCTATGTAAGGAACATTTGTGTTACAGAATCACAAAACTGACAAGGTGCAGACAGTACGCACCCTCAGCAGCACAGCTGTATCATATATTAAATGAAGCTCTATCCCATCTTCTTAGATGCCCAGGAAGCTGGGACTCAACTATTAACAAGGAGCCCTGAAATCTGCCTGTGAAAAATACCCTTGAACAAGCAAAAGCCAGAGTTCTCACACTATGGACTAAGGCCGGGCCAGGGGAGAGCATGGGTGTCTCTGACTGGTTGCTGGTGAAGCTGGGGTATGAATGCCACCTGGGGTCCCAACTACAATAGAGAACAACCAATTTCCAGGCAGTGCCTGGAAATCAAGACTTGGGCTGCCTAGGCTGAATGAGCCGACTGAGCTACAGCTTGCATCATTGTTCTGCTGCTGGCAAGCTGAATTATGCTGTGGCATTGCTAATAAAGGCTCTATCCTTAAAAGAACAACAAGCTTTATTTAACAAGAAAGACAGCTGACTCATCTACCTCAACCCCATCCACCCCAAATGACTGTTTAAAGGAGAACCAGAGAGGAAACCCAGACAAGCTATTTCAACTGAAGGCCATGTGGGTGCAAGGCTTATCTCTGGGCAGGTGGCCGGAGAGGCTAGGGGGAAGACTACACTACATCCTGCATTTCACAGCAAGCCATGCGCCTGCAGGACACCCCGGAAGTTTAATCAGTTAACTGTAAAAATAATCAGCAATGGTTCCTTAAACTCCAGAGATGGGGAGGGGGTCCTCAAAGCATGAAATAAGATTAAAGAAAACACAACTCTTTTTGTGACAGGTTAATGTCAAGACCGAGTACAAAAATCACATGTATTCCATGCCTACACACAAGATTATCGACCTATTTTTATCTGGGAATCTTGGTGAGCTCTTTCAACTAAAAGATATTAAATTTAATCTATCAGTAACAGATTTTCAACGCTGACCCACTTCAACTCACTTTGAAATGAGCATTAGCCAAAACATCCTTCTGTTTGAGAAGGCCATGCCTTGATCCAACAGCATAAATTTATGAAGATGCCAGAAAACAGGAAAATTTTAAGTAAGTCATGCTGCAACCAAATGCTGACATACTATGCCAACAAAAGAAAACTATCTGAAAAAAGTTCTCCATAACATTGAAAAGGGCTCACATGATAGAAATCAAAAGGCTTTGTAAAGTAGGACCCTAATTCTGTGTGTATACATAGATACAAAGAAAAGTCTTACTAATTCTAAAATGAAGACTTCTGTTTTGTGGGACAAGCTATTTTAAACCTACTTGCTAATAAAGGCTTTATCCTTAAAATATAATTTCTGGTTAGACATTGTATTTTAAAATTGAGAAAGATTTATATTTTACTGCTATAACATCCAAGCCTCCAAGGTCCACTAACAGGTCAGGGAAGACTGAGTATGAAAGTGGAAGTGGGGAGTCCACTTATTTACTGTAGTGCTCGGTTACAGTTCCTGTAGACACCTGCCATCTTTGTGCCCCTGCCCTGCCCACAATGTCCTCAAGCTCCGTATATCACTGAATGCCCAGCTATACAAATTTCTGCAGTTCTCTTCTCACTCTGAAATGTTGTCCTGCCACAATTAAGCAATTCTCTCAACTTCCAAAACACTAAAGAAGTGGACAGAAAATTGGCAGAGAGGGGAAACATTTCATTATAACAAACGAACTTCAATTCAAATGAAAGAGAGAGGGAGAGATTCTGAAAGAGTGCTGCATTGGGAGGCCAAGACTTGGATCCCAAATGGTCCCTTGGTTCAGACCAGACTTTGAACAACTTCCATTAAATATTCAGAGGATCACTGTCCTCCCCCTAGTCTCTACCCCCTCCTCTAGATAATAAGGATAACAAAGCTGGTCCACCCTCTTACAGGGCTGGCACCACCAAACAATAAGATTATAAGTGTTTGAGTATTTGTGCTAAAGTTCTATGCAAATAAATATGGGTGTCACGGGTGACAAAAGTGCCAAGGACAGAGATATAGGTGAATGCTTCTTAAGCTTCACTCAATTAGCCATAGCCATGACACAATAGACACACTGATATTTCTAAAGAAAAAATAATAGTACTGTTCAAGTTCCAAACAGAATCCATCTATTGATTCCAAACCTTATCAAAAATGACAAGGATCCCAGCCAAGACAGGGCATTAAGTCTCATACTATAAAAGTAAGCAACAAGCAATCAAAAAATAAAATTAAAAAAAAACCTCAGAAGAGCATAAATTAAAAAGAAAAAATGCAACCAAATCCTCTTGCTAAAAGTCAAAACTGCTTTGCTGGAAGTGCTTGAGACCCTAAAGTACAGCTTCAAGAATAGGAAATGAAAATGAGGCACTGTGCGTCACACTCAGTTGGAGTTCTTTCTTCTCTCTGTGGCAAGGTGCTCTCCTGGCCAGGTGCATTCCATACCTGGCACCAGCTTTCAAAGTGTTTCATCAGACCTCTGTGAATGCAGCCAGAGAGCTGAGAAGAATAAGCAGTATACCTTCCACTGCTACTAACTTCCGGGTCTAGAAAAACACAGTTCTATATCTCCCAAATATCATCAAATGAGTACAGGTCTGAGGGTCTCCTACCACAAGTCTAAGACACAGACAGAGGCCCTGCCTCTTTATGAGTCTGGAAGCATCTTAAGTTGCCAACTGGGCAGCCTGCAGTGCACTTGGGGGAGGGAAGTAGTTAAGGGAAGTGTACTCAGAGCCAGGTAATCACAAGGGCAGGGCACTTCTGTGAATCTCCACTGGAATGAGACTGCCAAATGCCAAGGGGACAAGCAATACAATATGCACCTTCTGCACCTAACTGGCCAAGCTCCAAATCAAAACACTTTGGGGTCAGCAGGTAAGACTGCACAAGTGCCAAAGCCTTCATGTGAGCAATGCCCTCTGACTCCCAGATGAAGGTGGGAGACGCCCACACCTGCTTTCAGGCACACTCCTGCCAGCTTTGAATAACTCAGCATTCCTCAACACAGATCTTACCAGTATTTGGGTAGGACAATCTGGAACACACACAAGCCACCATGGAGGTTTTGCCATCACTGGTGAAGAGCTATGGTCAGTGACAGACTGCTCCTCAACTGTGACCAGGGTCTGACTCCACATCAGTCATTTAAATGCGACCTGCTCCCCCAGGTCAGTCTTGGCAGGACCAAATGAACAAAGCAGGGTAACAATCCAGGAGCCTAGCAGCAGTTAAAACAGAGCCACTGGTAGTCCAGAGTGAACACGAGCCCAGGAAAAGCAGATGGCCATACCCTCCCTGCAGTAGGATACAGTTCTACTCATCATGCAGGGAAAGAAGAGTGTTCTGCCCAGACCGCCCTGCCCCAACAGGCTTACAACTGACAGCATCCTACACTCTGGTGGCTCTCAAGTGCCAAGAGCCACAAAGTGAGTGAGATCTTACAGCGAAGGGATGCCCTGCTTTCCTACTAGGGCTCTTTTAATTTAACCATGGAGGTTTGATACAAAACACACTAAGGAGACCAGCGTTTGCACCGGTGCAGGTGGATGTGCACCTGGACGTGCTGCTGCCTGCAGGCTGGGCAGGCTCTCTAAGTTCAACTGCCTCTCCTGGGCCTTCAACTGGTCAAAGACACTCCGGGTTGGAGGGGGCAGTCCAGCAGGGTCTTAACACGCTGGCCACAGCAGCACTCCCAACGGCAGCAACTCTCAAAACACGTCTTCAACGTCCGGGAAGGCGCACAGGCCTGACCGGGTAACCTGTCAAGGGTACGGAAGCGCCACCCTCTCCAGGTGGCCCCAGGCGTCGGCTGGGCCAGCCAGGACATTCGGGCAGCCTAGGACCGACGGCACCGAGCCACTTTCTCACAGGACAGTCTATTGTCCATTATCAAATTAACGCTGACGATCCATCTTCCCTGGCAGGCGTTAGCAGCAGGCCCGCCCTTGCCAGGGCAGGAAGCACCGCAGTCCACCCTCGGCTGGACAGCCGCGTGCCTAGGCCGGGCGCGTGTGTACACACGCACGCACATTCGCGCGCGCGCACCCCTGCTGCGCCGGGGGCGCCCTCTCCCCCGCGCCTTCCAAAAGCCCCGGGCTGCCTGGCCCTCACCTTCGATGGCGATGACGTGCTCCCGGATCTGATTCTGCAGCACCGGCTCCTCCACGCGCTCCAGTAGCTCGTAGATGGAGTAGATGTTGGGGTGGACCGACTCGAAGCGCTGGATCTCGGCCCGGATGGCAGCCGAGTTGGCCAGCTGCTGCTGGTAGTTCATGGTGCAGGCGCCGCGCCGGGAGCCACGCGCACCCCACCGCTGCCGCCGCCCCGCGCCCCGGGACCCGCGGGCAGCCGAGCCCGGGTCGCCGCAGCCCCTGGGGAGCCCGGCCCGCTTGCGGCGGGCGAAGGAGGCACGAGAAGAAAGGCGCGGGCGGAGCGGGCGTGGGGCCGACCCCCAGGCTCAGTTCATGGCCGGGACGCGCGGCTGGCGAGCGAGCGGGCCCCGGCGTCCCGGGTCAGCGGGCCGTCCGGGGGGAGCGCGCCCCCATGGAGCGCGCCGCGGCGGGCGCGGCCGGCCCCGGAGGAGGCTCGCGCGGGCGCCTCTCCGCGCCGCAGCGACCGTCCGCCCCTAGGCACTGCCCCGCAGAGCAGCCATTAAAGCCCAGGCGGCCGCGCGCTCTGAGCGCCGGGGCCGAAGGCCGGCCCGGAGTAGTAGCCGTGTCGCTCCAGGCGCCCGGCCGCGCTGTGGGTCCGCGCGCTGCGTGCTGGACCACCAGGCGAGCCGGGGCCCCAGCGCCGAACCCGCCGTACTCCGGCCGCCCAGCCGGGACCGAGCCGCAGACGCCGCGCAAGCTGCGGAGCCCGCTCCGAGGGCCGCTCGCCGCCAGCCCGGCCGGCCCCCTCCCTGGCACGCAGGGCCCCGGCCCACGTCGGCCCCGCCCCCGCCCGCGCCCGCGCCCGCGCCCGCGCCCGCGCCCGCGCCCCGCCCGCCCGCGCGCTCGCCGCCCTCCGGCCGCTGCCGCCGCTGCGTCCTCAGTGGCGCTTCCCAGCGCGCCGGATCCTGGGGAATTGCGCCAGGCCCCGCCCTGCGCTGCCTCTGGGCTTCCTGGGACTTGTAGTCCATGCCGCGTCGGCACCCTCCGGGCCCGCTCCCGGGTTTCGCTTGGCGCTTGCCTCCGGGCGCGCGCTAGAGTTTGCGGGATGCGGCGGGGCCTCTCTGGCAGGCCGGACCTCACGCAGCCTTGTGTTACGCGAGGTGCCTTGGCAGCCCGGAACTGCCTTGCGCCGTCCCCGCGCCTTGGCACCGGAGAAGTAAGCGAATGCCCGCCCGCGCTTTTGTTTCTTCCCGAGTGGCTGGCCCCGGAAACCTCTGCAAGGCGCCACATCCCAGGATCCCGAATCGCCGAGGAGCCTTCCCTACCCCGATTTGTTAAACTTTCTGCCTCCTTTTCTGAACGTAGCAAAAGCGCTTCCTCTTACTAATAAAATTATTTTCCGAAGGTGAGAAGCTTCCTGAGCCCTCGTGGCGTGGGAGTTCACACTCCGCGAGCAAACAAGTTTTCTAGAATGCGAGATGTGATACCACAGAGGCTCCCTAGGCATTTTTTATTTTTTGTTAATTTGAGCAGCTTCTTAAGCTTCAGCCTTTTGCGTAGCGCCTGCACCCCCGGCCCCAAGCCCACGCAAACTAAACCCCGAGGCCTGAGGAACCGTACTGCACTGCCGCCCTGGCCGGCTCCCTCAGACTTGAAACAAATGAACCCCTGCCGAGCTCCTGCTCCAGTTTTCCAGTGGTCATTCTAAAATAATAAGGCCGGGCACGTGCCTGTTTAAAACTTGCAGCTTGCCTGGTTTCTCTGGAGACCAATGATGGCGCATCCATCCCCTTCGATTACCTACCCTGGGGTCCCAGATTCCCCCCACAATGTCAAATATATAGATTTTACTTTATTTTATTTCATATTCTGGGCCTTTGCTTGTGCCTTCCTTGCTTCTGTCACTTTGCCAGAGTCTGTGGTTCCATCTGTGATAGGGCTCTGACTTGACAAGCAGGGGTACCAACAGAGCAGCAGGCTTGTGTTCTCATTTAACTGTTAGAAGCAATAGCTCCCCTGCTTTGAAACCCCCTTTAGGGGTAGGGCCACAGGAATAACATCTCACCCGCCTACCAGCTTTTCTGGCTTCTCGGTTCCTTTTGTGGTTTTTACTTCCTTAACTTTTTATTGCCAAAGACCCCAGAATGTCTTCAAGCCTCCTTTTTTCTGTTTGTGTGCTCTCTGTTTTATGGCTTTGGGCAATGTATACAGAATTAAGGAACCTCAGTTTGTGTGAGGGTGCTCATAGGTGGTAATGAGGACTGCCTCAAAGGCCTTCCCATTGAGGTACATCCCCACCCGCTTTATAAATTTTTCTATTTTGAGGTAAGGTCTCACTGAGTCACTAAGATGCATAGGTTTGGCTCAAACTTTTGATCCTTCTGCCTACTTTCAAATTTTTATCTCAAGCCTAGACCTTGCCCTTGAATGCCCTTGCCCCTGAATAATAATAATCTACCTGCCTCCTCATCTTCTCTTGGATGCCCAAGTGGTGAGCTGAATCCATCTTGTCTCCAATTCAATTCTTGCTATCTCTTCCCCTACTTCTCCTAAAACTCTTCATCCCAGTCATGGGCAATTCATGCCTCCACTTGCCAGTTTTGAAAACATGGTGCAGTTCTTTTTGCCTTTCCTTCATTTATATCCCAAAGTATCAACTCCACCTTTAAATGATCCAGAACTTCTCACCACCCTGCTAAGGTCATCATATTCAAGCCTCTGGATTGACATCAGAAAATTAACTTGCAATTGATCTCCATGCTTCTTACCTGTTCCCTGTGTTGGTTAGGGTTCTGAGAGGGGCAACTTAATAGAAACTGTGTATAAACATAAAACGGAAATTATTTGGCAGGCATACAAGTCCGAAGAGAGGGAGAGTTCAAAGTGGCTGCATACACATACAGGAGCTGGAGAGTCCAACGGGTGCTCAGATTTGGGATAGAAAAACACCAGTCCAAGACTTGGGGACAGCCAGTGTGAGTCTATTCCACAAATTCTTGTCCCAAGTCTATGGCAAAGGTCTGAAGCCTGGAGTGAATCTACGATGGAGATCAGAGACGTGAAGGCAGGAGTGAGTCAACGGGTGGAGATGCCGTCAAAAGCCAGCATAATCTCCCCTCTTCCTTTCTTTTTATTTAGTTGAGGTGGGCTGAGCCACCTCCCCTCAGGATGGGTGCTTTTCTCTCATTTGCTGGTCCACAAGTCAATCACACACACACACACCTGAAAGCTCTACCCTGGGCATTTCCTAATCCCATCAACTTGACATAATCCCTCCAACAATCAATTTACTTACCACCTATTCTCAAGAAGGCAGCTTTTAAAATCTAAGCTAGGTCATGTCATGCCTCTGCTCAAAATCCCCAGTGAGACCCAACCCATCTGGTGTCCAAAGTCCTCCAGGCTTGACTGGGCAGGCTTTCAGCTTTCCTCCTGCTTCTAACCTGAAAGTTGACCAGCCATTATTTCAATGATTCTGACAAAAGACACAAGAATCCTGGTCAGAAGCAAAGGAGAACTTGATTATTCATAATAGTAGCGATTGCCAGCATATTAGCATTTGATGAGCCAGTTACTGAGTTCTAGGTGCCACAGGGTAACTTAAGGGCCAGCTGAATCTGTACTCATGGGTAAGGAACCTTGAGTTTAGGAAGCCCACATTTTTTAAGAGGGGCAGTTGATATGCCTACCTGTCAGTCCAGAGGGAGACACTACCTTTATGTTCTTGGACAGGAGACCTATTGCCTTTGGTGTGACGGGAGATATCATCTCTGTCTTCTGAAACTCTTTACTCTTCAATATCCTTCAGGAGATAGTCCAGAGCAAAGGCAGCATGGCTGTGTTCTCAGGCATACAGAAGTGCCAGGCATCAATGAAGGATGGTCTCCCCGAACATCTTGGCACCTCCAAAGCGCCACAGACTACATGACTTAAATAACATTTTATTTATTTGTTTTCTCATTTATTTCTTTTGAAGTATTAGGAATTGAACCCAGATTCTTTGCACTGAGCTATATTCCCATCCCTTTTTGGTTTTTCATTTTAAGAGAAGGTCTTGCTAAGTGATTAAATTGAACTTGCAATCCTTCTGCTTCAGCCTCCCAGAGTGCTGTGATTGCAGACATGCACTGTGGTGGTATGGGTTTTGAGTGTCCCTTAAAAGCCACATGTTCCCATGGATACTGTGTAGGATTGGGAGGTAGGACCTGGCTGGAAGGAACAGAGGCATGGGCTTGACCTGAAGGGCATGTGCTGGTTCTGCCATTCCTCCTAGTCTCTCTCTGTAGCACCAAGTTGTGAGGATCTCTGTCTGCCACTGACGCTCTGGCTCTGGCCCTGCCCCTGCCCCCGCTCTCACCGTGCCATGTGCTTCCATCCTTTTCCAGCCGCCCACCTGTGAATGGACTGTGACCTTCTGAAACTGTAAGCTACAGTAAATCTTTCCTCCCTAAGTTGTGGATGTCAGGTATTGAGTCACAGCAATGAAGACATAACTAAGGCATGCACCAACACACCTGGCTAGAAATTTATTTTTTCAAAATTCTACAGGCTGAAATTCCAAAATCAAGGTGTCATCAAGGTTACTTTTTCCTAAGGCCTTTCTCCTTAGCTTACAGATGCATTTTCTTGCTATGTCTTTATAAAGTTGTCCTGTCAGTGTCTTAAAATCTCTCTCTCTCTCTCTCTCTCTCTCTCTCGCTCGATAAGGTTTTCCTTAGTTGCCTACCGGGGCTTAAACTTGTATTCCTCCTCTCTCAGCCTCCCAGAGTGCAAAGATTCTAGCCTGCACAACTGGGCCCAACTCTAATCTCTTACAAGGACCCATATTGGATTAGGACTTTGCTTTGCCTTAGTTACAACTTTAACAATCTAGTCTCCAAATACAGTCACATTCTGAGGTCAGCATATGAGTTTTAGAGGACACAGTTCAACCTATGGCAGTACCTCTCTTAGTCAATCATCCTTACTTCTAACTCATTCTACCCTGTACAGCCACACTGACATCTTTGCAGTTCCCTAAACATACTAGTCACACACTTCAGGTATTTAGATTGGGCTTCCTCTTCCAGGACACCTTCTCCAACCCCTTCATTTCATTCTGTATTTACTTAGTGATACCACCTCTGCCACCTTATCTAAATGGCATTCTTTCTTCCTAGTACTTTATGTCTCACTTCCTTGCAGTGATAATTGTCCCTAAAGATGTGCACATCCAAGACCCTGATAACCACAAAGGTGTTACTTGAAATGACAAAAGGATCCCGCAGCTGTGATTATGTTAAGGCTCTTGAGATGGAGAGATGACTTGGGTTATCTGAGTGGAATCAGGCTCATCACAAGGGTCCTTACAAGAGGCAGGAGGGTAGAATTAGAGAATATTGATGACAAATGCAAGGATGTGAGGGTGAGAGAGAGAAACTGATGGGAGTATGCTGCTATGCTGGGTTTTAGGCGGCACCATAAGTGTAGGCAGTTCCAAAAGCAAGAAAGTGAATTCTGTATTGAAAGTTTTAAAAGAACAACACTTCAACCTACTTTGGGTTTCCAACCTCCAGAGCCACAAGATAACAAACTTATGTTGTTTAAACCAATAAATCTGTGCTAATTTTCTGTAGCAATTGTAGGAAAATAATATACTTGCTTAATTTTTTCTTAGCACTTATTCTTGTTGTAGTATATATATATATATATATATATATATATATATATATATATATATACATATATATATACCATATATATGTCAGTGCCCCTACTAAAATATCAGCTCTATGTAGATGATTTTGTCTGTTTTGTTTTCCATTGTATCCCTATCTCCCCTTAACAACAGTATCTGATACATAGCAATTGCCTACTAAGTATTTGTCACATAAGTGGCTTCTCTATTAAACTGTAATTTCTATGAAGACAAAGACCACATGCTCCCTGGAGTGCTAAGCATGCTTCTGTATGTCAGTGAATGCAGAATTCCTCTCACAGCAGAGGCACCCCTCTCCTTACGCAGGCACACAGTAGGTGTTTAATACAGTCAGGCTGAGTTAAAATGGGTGTTTTCTTAACATGGGCCTAGTAGTATTTCCCAGAAGCTTACTACCAATTCATATTCTATGAATATAACCAAGAATTCTGGCCACCTTGCATGTGGTGGTCCTTCCAGGCACTTAAAGTTGAAGTGAAAACCACATTGGGAAAGTGAGCTGGCTCTCAAAGCATGACTTGTGTCATCAGAAGTACCAAAAGTTGGAGCTCAGCAGTGGCGTGCTAGACTAGTATGTGCCAGGCCTTAGGTTCCATCCTCAGCACCACCACCAGCGGCAGCAGCATGCACGAACACACACACACACACACACACACACACACAGTATCAAAGGTTGGATGATTATCTCATCATTCATTCTGTCATTTATGCACTCAACAGGTCTTTACTTATCACTTAAGGGGAGTGCTATTTTCCAGGGATATAAAGTCAAAGATAATGTTTGTCTTCAATGAGTTTTACAGTCACGAAGCCTCACACACCTGTGAACACAAAGCCCACATACACAGCTCATACACTTGAGCTAGTTTGGGATGAATAACCCCAGAAATGTTGAATTAAAAGTAACCAGGCTAGTCATGTGTGCTGTCCTAAATAACAGCAGTATGAATTGTGTCCTTTCTAGAAATAATTTTATAGTCATTTAAACAGCAAGATGTTCCCAACCTCTCCAGTCTACAGAGGTGCCCTAGACATAAATGTCCTACTGAAATTATCTGTAAGGAGCATTTTTGAAATATATGCAACATTGTGTGCCTCTGGATTTCCATGTGCTTTTTCTGTTTGCCTGAGCTTGAACTGATTTCATTAAACTTCTTTCTACCTTTTTCTGAGAGGCTTACGAGATTTCTGTTTGTGGGGTGGGGAGACTGTCCTATATGGGCCTTTGTTTATGGTCCCGGCACCATCCGCAGGTCTTGGTGAAGCCAGACAATGGGAAGGTTAATAGCAGAGTCTTATAAAGGCCTTGGACTCCAGGTCACATGAGGACTGAAGAAAAAACAGGAGGAACAAAGAAGGAGAATTCGGAAAGTACTATCAGTAAAATTTTCCTCTCTCCCATTTTGCCTCTGTCTGATGAAATGGTCCTTCAGAAGACACACATGATATGTTTATAGTTTAGTAATTTAGGCATTTGGCCATCTGGATGAGTTAGCTTTAGCCATGGAATGTCATACAACAGACACCTGCAAAGCTGAGTAGCACATAGCATCTACTTTGCTCACAATTCTGGGGCTAGCTGGGAGTTGGCTGACCTAGGCTGGGCTAGGCTGGAGCACTCAATTCCACTCCATAAGTGCTTCTTAGAGCCACAGATCTCTGTAAACCTAGATTTCCTTATCTGTGAAGGATAGATTATAATACTTAACAGTCAGTCATTATGGCCGAAGGAGCTGTAGTCAACTTTCCTAAGTTCACACGGCTAAGAAGTGACTGAGCCAAGATTCGAATCCAGTTCTTATTCACCCCACTTCTTCACGAGTAGCAACAGTGAGGTGGCATCTGTGGTTTCTATACATGCAGTGTCTCCAATTATAGAATGTAGTAAAAGCAGTGATGGAGAGATTAAGAGATTGAGCAGCATAAATGTAGAGTGTATAGTGTCTTTTGTTTTCTCTCTGTCAGTCTTGTTTGTCATTCTCTTTCCATCTGCCCTTGGCCACCATGTTGTAAGGAAGCTCAAGCCACACAGAGAGGGCCTTTGTGAATGAAACACCCTCCAACTGATTCCAGCTTCCACTGACACTTATGTAGAGTTGCACAAGCTGCCCCCTCTATGCCTTATCTGAATTCCTCTGATGGCCAAGAAAACTATGAGAGATAAGTGATTGTCATTGTCTGATGATATGCACTGTGGTATTATTTTTTTGTTGCAGTCATTGTTATTTTTGTGATACTGGGGACTGAACTCAGGACCTTCACACTGAGCTGCATTCTAGCCCTTTTTTTTTTTTTTTTTTTTTTTTGCAATAGGGTCTTGCCAAGATACAGTATAACCCAGGCTCTGCTCAAACTTGGAATCTTCCTCCATCAGCCTCCCAGAATGCTGAGTTTACAGGCATATACCACCATGCATAGTTCAGAAACTTTTATTCCACATTAATAGATACTTTCCAGGTCCTTGGATTCCTGTGGACAACATAAGTATTATGATATTTACAAGACAAGACTTGCAAATACATACCATCTTTTACTCTTTAGTAGTGAATTTCTTTGATTTGCCAAGTATTGTGGGTTGTAAAGACCACATGTTTGCTCTGAAAAGGAGAGAGTCCATTCCCACACTGGCCCTGTTCATCCTCTCCCAGTAGTCCTTCCCTGATGGCCAGAGTTCAGCTTCTAAAACAACATTATTCATTTTCCATTGCGGCCACACAAATTAGTGGTTTGAACACATGTGTATTATCCTATATTTCTGTAGATCAGAGAGCTGACATGGAACTCCTAAGCTAATTTTTTTTCAAGACAGTATGCCTTTCTTCAGTCTCCATTTCCTCTTTCTCCTTCTAGAGTCTACCTACATGCTTTTAATGGTACCTCCCCTCCATCTATTTCAAGGCCAGCAAAGGTAAATTGAGTCTGTCGTATATCACAACACTTTAATTCCTTCTTTTGCCTCCCTCTTCCACTTTTTAAGAGCCCCAAGATTATCTGGAGCCCACCTGGATAACCCAGAATAAATCCCCATTTCGAGGCCATCTGATTAACAACCATAATTTTATTTGCAACCTTATCTCTGCTATGAGAAATAATATGTCCAAAGATCCCAGACATGGTGATGAGGATATCTTTGGTAAGGAGGACCTTGTTCTCTCTAGGACACCTTAATAAGCTCTGCCACTAGTCAGAGTGCTTTTACTCTTTACTACTGAATTTGGGGTTGTCAATTATTATAGGAGACACATTTTCATCCATTTCAACACATAACCACAAAAGTATTCAAAAGAAACATTGAATTGACAGAATCGACCTCATAATGCCACCAAGTAGACATTTGGACCTTATGAGTTTGGTGTCATCTACCACTTATTCAAAATCACACCCCAGGGTCACATGTCCTCAGAATCAGAGGAATAGGAAAATAGATGAATTCTTTTCTTTTTTTGGTGATACAGAGGATTGAACATAGGGAATTTACATTTAGCTACATCCCAGCCCTTTTAAAATTTTAATTTGAGTTAAGGCTTTGCTAAGTCACCAGTTTGACTAGGCTGTACTTGCACTTGCAGTACTACTGCCTCAGCCTCCCAGAGTGCTGGGATTACTGGTCAAGTGCCATCATGCCTAACCAGCAATTGTTTTCATATTTGTTTTAAATCTGCATCTTTGCTTTGTACTGAGATTTTTGGGTCAGTGCTTATTTGTACGTTTAAAAAGAATATCATCCTAACATGTAAACAAGATGAGTACTGGTAACATTCACCATGAAGACATAAAAAGATTTTTCCATTTATTAAATATCTTTAAAACTAATTTAATAGATTATATCCTGAAATTCTCCAAAATCCAAAATTTTTGAGTATCAACATCATGCCACATGGAGAAAATTCTACACAATAAAATTTTGTTTCATGCATAATTTTTGTGGTACTGGGGCTTGAACCCAGAATATCACACTGAGTGAATCACCTGCGCATTATTCTCATTTTTAATTTGAGGCAGGGTCTCCTTAAGTCACTAAATTTTTCAAGCTATACTAGAGAGTGCTGGAATTATAGGCCTGTGAGAGCAGGCCAAGAAGATGTTACAAATTATTTAAAATAATATATGAAATTATCTTTAGGTTATGGGTATAAAGTAATATAAAACTTACATGAATTTCATGTTCAAAGTTGGGTCATGTCTTCTAGATTTCTCATTACATATATATGCAAATCTTCCTAAATACAAAAGCAGAAAACCTAAAATCTGATCTAAGCATCTTGGATAAGGATATTCAATCTGTATAGCTTTTATCAAGATTTTCAAAGTCTCTCTGAGAAAGTTAATGTTTCCTAGTCAAAAATCTGAGTTTTATTCTTTCAAATGTCACTCACTAAAATGAAGGTCCATTTCTTGAGAACACTTAGAAAGCTTTTCTCCCCCACTATTTTTATTAATATACAAATGTAATACATAGTATTTACAATGAATTTGGGTGTTTCGTACATCTATGTATCACATCGACTTCACAATCCCTTCCCATCTTCTACCCTCCCACTCCCTCCCTGTCCTTTCCTCCGGCTCCAGCTATCACTTTATATGGTTCCAAAGAATGTCTATGTTCTGGGTTTTCCAAGTCCGAGAAACCATACGTTGTTTAACATATCAAAGATGTAGGAAAATATGGAAAAAAAAAACTTTTGGTGAATATCCCAATGAAGGGACTGGTTGGATTCAGAGAGGAGATATCAAGATTTGACTACTGTGAACCCATTAGAGGAATAGGAAGCTGGGATAGAGTGGTGACTTGAGTGAAATGACTTAGAAAGCTTTAAAAATGCCTTGAAGCAGGATCAGGCAAGTTTGAGTTCCAAAACTGGAACAATGGGTGTTACTTTTCTGGAATGTTTCTGCCCCTGCTCATGGCCATCTTGTGCCTGACCTTTGCCCTCAGGACCCGGCTCTAATTCTTCCCTTTCCATGTCTTTCTTCTCAGTACGGTGCCACCTTCTGCAGTCTCAGCCTTCTCAAGTTATCAGTAAAAAATTTGCCCCAAACCATTATATTTTATAATACTCACTTTTCCCCTTGTGATAAAGAGATGTGGGGGTCAAAAAAGAAGTCCATCATCATTTTTCTTTCCTAAATTAAAGTGTTACAGTGATCTTAGTTACAAACCTATAATCCCAGCACTTTGAAAGGCTGGGGCAGGAGGATTGCAAGTTCAATCATGGACTGGGCAGCTTAGCAAGACCTTGTCTCAAAATCAAAACCAAAAATGAGATGGAGATGTAGCATCATGCGAAGACTCTGTTCCATCCTTAGTACCTATGCGTCATGATTCCTTAAGAGGTTGAGAAATCTTTTTTTGTCAATAAATGGGACAGGACAGGACAGAACAGGACAGGACAGGACAGGAAAGGACAGGACAGGATAGGATAGGATGGGATACAATAGGATAGGAGATCAGGGCACCACAGGTAGTAGGGGTAAGTTCTGTCCAAGTGTAGCAGGTTTTTCTGTGCAAATTTTATTCTTAAGTGAAGGCAGGGAGGAAGCGCCATTTCTCAGAGGATAGGCAAATAAGCCAATATTCTTCCTGTCTAGTACTTGTGCACCTTTGCTAAGCAACACCGTTCTAGAGTTCCCGCACTGTATTAGCTGGTGTAACGAATCACCACAGGCGTGGCTTGAAACAATATGTGCTTATTATCTTACACATCTAGATGACAGAATCCTGAAGTGGGTCCCCTGAGCTAAACTCTAGGTGTCAGCAGGGCATTCTTCTTTACCAGAGGTAATGGAGGATGGGTGCAGAGGGTGATCACCTCTATCTTGCCTTTTCCAGATTCTAGACATGCCTGCATTGGCTCATGGTCCACCCTCTGTCTTCAAAGAATCAGATTATCTTCAGATCTTTCTCCAGCCCTCCATCCTCTCTTTTTCAAATATAAGGATGGTTGTGACTCTACAAGGACCCTAGAGCCACTTTGGACAATCTTCCCACCTCAATTTAATGATAGCTACAAATTCCCTTTTGTCTTAAAAGATGAATCTTCTTAGGCTCTGAGCACTTGGACATAGACATCTCTGGGGAGCTCTTTTTCCACCTATCCCTGTGCTGAGAATGCAGTGGAAACATGGCTTTGTATACTTCATGGAGCTGCATCATGCAGTATTCCTGGGATAATGCCACAGCAACAAATATGGACAAGCTAATTTTAAAAATGCTGTCTGTAGAGAATTCAAGTGCTGTAGGCTTTCCTCAGTTTCGTTTAAGGCTGCGATTAAATTTAGTGTTTTTAAATTCATCCAATTAAAGACATGGAATTAGGAAGGAAAAACAGTTATCAAGATGTTTAACAGTTTACAATACATAAATATATGTGTTTCTTTATTAATGTATTAACTAACGAGATGGAGCAGCTGGCCTACTATCCAACATAATTTTAAATTACTGAGAAACTAAAGAAATATTAAAAATGTTTGCAATAATTGAATGTGATAGGAAACATCTTTTTTCTCTGGCGACAAAGGTACAGCTCTAGTTCTGAACTTCTGTGATTCCTTGTACGCATTCATAAGGGAGGGAGCTGCTGCATTTCAGTTAGACTTAGGTGAAACTAAAGATGTCAGTGTTTTCCGATTAAACTTCACTCACCACCTACTTTAAGAACAGGGCTAAGATGGGCATGGTGGTGCATGCCTGTAATCCCAGCCCTTGGAAGGCTGAGGCAGGAGGATTGCTATGTGTTAGAGGTCAACCTGGGCCACACACACACAATGAGTTCAGGAGCAGTTTGGACCAGAGAGTGAGACTTTCTGTCTCAAAAATAAGTAAATAAATAGATAAGTTTGGGGTGCAGAGAAAGGTATAGGTTCAGTCATAGGGTTGGAACCTTCTAAGACAAGTTATATTCTTTAGAAATGTGATTAAGCTGGATCTGGTAGTACAAGCCTGGAATCCCAGTATTCTGGAAGGCTGAGACAAGAAGATTGCAAATTAAAGCCCCACCTAGGCAACTTAACAACTTAGAGATCCTCTATTTTTCTCTCTCAAAAAAAGTGGGCTGGGAGTGTAGCTCAGTGTAAACACCCTGGGTTCAATCTCCATCACGACAAAAAAAAAAAAAATTGTGACTAAAAACATATATCACAAGTTGCACTATTTTAAACATTTCCAGTATACACTTTGGTACTGTTAAGTGTATTCCCATGGCTATGCATCCACCCCCAGAACTTTCATATTGCAGAGCGGTATAGACATTAATTAACTCTCCCACTCCCTGTACTCCCTACTCCCTGGCCCCAACCATCCCACTCTGTTTCTGTGAACCTGACTATAATAGGCACCTTGTATAAGTGTCAGGTGTATTGGTCCCTGCATCTAGCTTCATG
This sequence comes from Ctenodactylus gundi, assembly GCA_004027205.1. Taxonomy (NCBI): domain Eukaryota; kingdom Metazoa; phylum Chordata; class Mammalia; order Rodentia; family Ctenodactylidae; genus Ctenodactylus; species Ctenodactylus gundi. The sequence continues at coordinate 37,811 of PVKB01004476.1, forward strand.
TTCTCCAGGCTCATTCATGTTGCAGCAAACACCAGAACTTCCTTCTTTTTGAAGGCTAAATGATATTTCACTGTATACAGATGTTTGTGTGTTCATTCAGCTTCCAAAGACAAGTGGGTAGTCTCTACCTTTTTTCTGTTGTGAATAATGCTACCATACGCTTGACTGTCCAAATGTCTCTTCAGGTTCTTGCTTTCAGTTCTTGCCTGTGTGGTGGAATTGGGGCAGTTAGTGGTACTGGAGACTGATAGAAATTAAGCCCAGGATCTTTACATCTCCACCTTAGTTTTGATTATTGGGGTTTTTTTTTTTTTTTTTTTTTTGAGTCAAAGCTTTGCTCTATAATCCAGGATGCTCCTAAACTCCTATGGTACCCAGGTTGGTCTTGAACTAACAACAGTCCTCCTGGCTCCTCCTCCCTAGTGCTGGGATTACAGGTGTTCACCACCACTCCAGGCTTGTGTGGTGTTGGGAAATTGAATCCAGGGCCTTGCACTTGCTAGGCAAGCACTATAATTGCTGTGCTATTCTTCCACCTCCTTAATTGTTGGTTTTTGGTAAGTTGCTAGGTTGTCCATGTGTCCATGCTGGGGTTGAACCTGTGATCCTTCTGTCTCAGCCTTTCAGAAAGTGGAAGCACAGGCTTGTGCCATCTGGCATGGGTTTGGGGTATTTGTCTAGAACTCCTATTGCTGGATGTTGAACAGCAAGTTCCTCTGTATTTCCTTCCCAAGGAAATATACAGCTCCTGTGTGTTGTTCCCTGTGCTGGGGTAGGCTTTTTGTTGATGCTGACTTTGAGTCATCTGTGCTCTTGTAAATAACTTCTCATCCATACAGGAGTGCAAGGAACCCCAGTAAGTTCACACTGGATCACCAACTTGGACTGTGCTGAAATCGTTACTTTGGTCTGTTGTCTGTGCCCTGCCAGGTGTGGGTGAATAGACATTTGTTCATATCTCCCCTGGAAATGTTTGATGCAACACTAAGTCAGTAAATGTCATGTCAGTTTTACCAAATTCAGCCTGTACACAGGCCAGGGTGAGTGCCCCTAACATTTATACCGGAAATAAGTAGAATGGAGCCTTCTTGATTAAAGCACCTCAGAATCCCTCCCACACACTGATAATACAACTGAGACCCCACAAGGTAAAGTGACTTACCCAACAACCCAACTGCTCCTGTGGAACAACCGCCAAGCAGAATTGAGCCTAAGAAACCACTAGGCACTGGACAGGCAGGAATAGAAATCACCTCGCCACAGCTCCCAAAGGCTTGTGATGTTAGATAACAAGGGTAAAGGGTGGCCCTGTTTTGAGGAGAGGGATGCACTATTAGGAAATCCCATTGCCGAGTGGAAATCCTCTGTTTCTGATCTGATAGGAACATGATAATGCAAGATCAACTTCCCTACCATGTTTCACAGAGCCAGGCAGCTCCAGATGCTGTTTCTATTTCCAAATAAGGATAATAAGCAAAGATGCCTTCCTCAGTTTCCACAAGCTCCCTTCTGCATGTGCCGTGGAAACTCCAGGTCCTGTTGATACCAGCTACTAGAGTATTGAAGCATGCCTGTCTTTGTTACTTTTCCATTGATGGCACACATTACCTGACATCCATAATTTCAGGTAGAAGCAATTTTTTTAACTCACAGTTTCAAGGGTTCTCAATATATTCATATATGATTGGCAATGGCTGAGAACAGCGCTCAGAGGATCGTAAGAGGAAGATCTGGGGCCTCCAGAAGAGGCTGAGGCAAGAGTTTATATCCTTTCAGGCCACAATCTATAATCCACCACATACCTACAATCCACCACGTACCTTAGTCCCTCCCTCCTGACCAGGCCCCACCTCCTAAGCACATGAAATCCACAACATCCAAATAGCTGCGGGTTTTGGTGGACATTACAGAACCAAACCATCACATTCCACCCCTGGCCCCCAGAAGACTCTGTCCACTTCCTTACATAAAACACATGTAGTTCATCTCTAAGAGTTGCCAAAATCTTAGTTCCAGCACAGCTAAAAAGTCCAAGTCCAAAGACTCCTCTGAGATTCAGAACAAATCCTTAGCCATGAGATCCCGTGAAGCATCAAAGAAGAGTTAAACACTTCCAACATGAGATGGCATAGGGTAAAGTTTCCTATTCCAAAAGGGAGGAATAAGAGGATAGAAGGCAATTGGATGGGGCGGGGGAGGAGGGGAGGGCAGGGAGGAGAGGGAATAAAGCAATTGGACTGAAGCAAGATCAAAACTTAGCAGGGCAAGTGTTAAACTCTGCAACTTCATTAAATATACCATGTCCAGCATCTGGAAAACTGGGACAAGGTGTGAGCTCCAAAGGTGTTTGTGGGTCCATCCCTATGGCATTGTCTCTCACTGCTAACTCCATAGCTTCTCTTTTGCTCTGTGGCCTTCCTCTGCAGACAACCTATGTTCCTGGCAGCTCCAAATTTCTGGGATCTCCACTGTGCCTTTGGTTTCACCTTCACAACATCAGGCACTTCCCATCACGACACACTACCTGGCCTTCTAGGCTTTCTTCTGAAATCTGAGTGAAAGCCTCCATGACTCACGATTCTTATATTCCGCATGCCTGTGAAACTAGTACCATTGGAGTGAGTCCACAGTCTGTTACTGGCCTGAGCAGTAAGTAGTTTGGCCCCTTTGTATAATCACTGTAGCAGGCTCCAAGTGCTTGGATGGCTGAACTCTGGGCAGCTGAACTCTGGCAAATACTTCCTTCTTTTGCTCTACAGGAAGTTCTGGGTACCCTTCAAGAAAAGTCTCTTGCTTCTGCATTCTTGAATTGGTAAAGGGTGGGAATCTTGTCATTCCTCAGATGCCGTCAGAGCATCTTTCCTATAGTCCAGATGCTTAATACTTCACTTCTTTCTTTTTTTTCCTTTTCCCCATTTTATAATACTTCACTTCTTTCTAATCTCTTCCACAACAATGAACTCTTTTGCTTTAGTTTTGCAGTTGCTTTCTCTAAGAACTGCCAACTTCTTGCATCTTCTTTCTATCTTGTTGTTTTGTTCTGTATTCTAGTGTAGAGTCAGCTGACAGCAGCAAGCAGCATCCATGTGACATCCTGAATGGTGGACTACCTAGAAATTTGTGCCACCAGATTAACTAGCCCACTGCCATTAATCTCTAATTCAGGCAAAGTCTCAGGACAGGGGCAAAATGCCAACACCCTTTTTACAGGAGCACAGCATGCATGGGTTCTAGTCCAATTGTCAATAGAGTCTTCTATCTGAAACATCTGGGGCTTGGCCTTTTAATCAACACTTATCAGCATCCTGTGCTTCTGAGCTCTGACCAGAATCTCTCATCAAGGTTGGCTCACTGAATTCTAAGACTTCTCCAGCCGGCATTTTCACAGCATTCTTGTGAACCAGTTCCAAAGTCTTCTAAAAACATGTTGTTGGGTAAAGTCACAGCAACAACCTCCCTTCTGTTTTAGTTACTTTTTCATTGCTAGGACAGAATACCCAAAACTCACAATTGAGAGCAGTAAAGATTTATTTTAACTCACAGTTTCTTGAGGTCTTAGTCCATTTGTGTGTGGTCAGCAACAGCTGGAAGAGTCTGGCAGAGAACAGCTGCACAGAGGATCATTAAGAGGAAGGATTGGGGCCCTCAGAAGAGCCAGGGCAAGAGTTTGTATCTTTCTAGGCAACATGCCTGTAATGTACTACATACCTGTCCTGTACTACACACTTTAATTCACCCTTCCTGCCAAGATTCCAACTCCTAATAGCATATGAAATCCATAACATTCAAATGCATAAGGCTTTTCAGGGAAATTACAGATCCAAACTACAACAGCACCTATAATTTACACACCCACCTTGAATCCTTGGCAGTGTTAAAAGTAGAAATGAATAGAGACGCATGCTAAAACAATAGTGTAAATCATTTCCCCTGTGTGTCAAGTGCAAAACACATGATAATTTTCAGTGTATGAATTCTGCTCTCATAAAATAGAAGATTAATTTGCTTACACACATTCTGTAGGCTGATTAAAAAGCTGGTTTTATACACATAGCTTTGGTTGATGAACAAATTAGACATTGAGAAATCAGATGCAAATGAGTAGTTTACACTTCAGAAATTGTATAATCGTCTCCCAGATCATGTGAAAACCAAGAAACTGATTTAGAATGGAACTATTGAGGCAGCTGAACGAAGGGTTTTTGTAATGTGGATCAACTTTACTTTTTCTCATAGTGTTTGACAAATATTTTTGTAAGCAATTTAGCTTTTGTTTATTTTATAGGTTATGTGTTACAGTATCTATGGAACTTTGGTTCAGTGTGATGATATAATACATTTAGTGTACTGATTTTTCTGAATGTACCCTCTAAATAGAGATTATGTCAAGTGACAACCAAAAAAGATCATATTTCTGTTATTCAATTTTCACTTACAATATCAATTTCAAATATATACTTCAAAGATAGATTCAGTATATATATATATATATATGTATATATGTATCTGTCAAATGGTCACTAAGTACTCTGCTGGGCACCTTTTCTCATCATCATGTCACTACCTGAGACTTTGCAAGGAAGCTCCTGCTGTCCAATAATGAGCCACTCTCAGAGGCAGGGAGGCACTGACCATCTCAAGACCACAGCCAGAAGCAGCAAACCAAGAAACGTAAAGCCCCATTTTCTGAATGTGAGTACATAAGCCTTTTTTCTAAATACAGTATCCCTCCTAATTTTAAAAATCAATGAAGTCACTATGCTCAAAGAAATAAATCAGACATAGAATGTTCAATACCATGTAGTTTGCCTAATAAGATAAACCCCAATTATAAATAAGAAAGAGCAAAGTACAAGAGCAATGGTAGGAAATAGACTTTGTAGAGAGCAAAAGGGGATGTGGGATGGTGGGGATAAGAGGACAAGAGGGGAAAGGGAGATAAAAATGATCAAGATGTGATATGTATATGCTTCAATTTCTTAAATTATATGAATTTATTATCAATCACACTGACATACTGATAAAAAGAATAACTTTGGGAAATAACAGAATAGTTCATGAGCATGATCACAGAGGTACTTTGGGTGGTGATATGGAGATGAGCCCATCCCAAGCCATATCTTAACCTGTCAGTATATAATCCCTGCACAGTTCTGTGTGTAATTAAGAACACTTATACAGCCCTAGCCCCTGTCTCCCTAACAGGTAGTATTTCTTAACTGAGTCATATGACCCACGCAGATCAGCCTCTGAGTTGGAGATGTATAATTCCTTCTGCTCAAACTGTGAGTATGCTTGGCAGAAGGCCCACTGGCATATGTCCCTCCGGATTCACATCAGTGTCATGTAGAATGCCAGCCAGATTTTTGCATATATAGTATCCAGGAGGGCTGGTTCTAGACCCCAAAAGGAAACCAAAATTACTGATGCTTGAATCCCTTATATAAAATGACATAATATTTATATATAACCCGTGCATATTCACCCATATGCTTTAAATCATGTCTAGATTACTTATAATACTAACATAATATAAATGCTATGTCAATAGTCATTATACTGTGTTGTTAGGGAATAATGACAAGAAAAACTCTCTACATGTTTGAGGCAGATGCAACTGTCATCAGCTAACTACAGAGCCCAGGAACAAGACACAAGGCAAACCGTGCTCCAGGAACGAGGGCTGGAGAGAGGCAACAGCGAGGGAAGCCTACACTTTGCTTCATTTACAGGGGTTCACTGGAGTGCTTAGCATGCGGTAACTTTAACTTTTGCTTCTGGCCTTTGTTCTTGACGTATTTTTAAGCTGCGGTTGGTCAAACGTGCAGATGGGGAGTCCATGGGCACAGTAAGCCAACTGCATTTAAGCATTTTCTACCCCCATGAGGGCTCAACCTCACATGTGCTGGCATTGTTCACGTGGAGCTTTCTGCTGTACCAGTTACGAGAGGAGACAGAGCCTTAGGATGGTGTGGACAGAGGACGCTGGTGAAGGAGACAGATGCTCTTTTGTTTTCTCTTTTGACTCTTCTCTCCAGTTTCATTTTTCTACTCTCTATCCGCCCCCCCCCCCCCCCCCCCCCCCCCCCCCCCCCCCCCCCCCCCCCCCCCCCCCCCCCCCCGCCCTCTGCAGCCTCCTGGCCTGCCCATGCCACTTTCCTCCAGTGTCAGTCCTGCAATGCCCTAGGCGCAGATGCCAGGCGTGTTTTGGGTCCTTTGCAGACTGCTGTTCTGAGAGGCTGCCCAGCTCGTCTGTCCTCCATCCATCTCTGGAGTTAGATGAAGGAGAAGCAAGTCTCCTAACTACGGAGGAGGGGCTGGGCCAGTGTGGCAGGTGCACAGCTACACGGGCCCAGCCACCTGGAGCGAAGGACTTCTCCTGGGCCCCTGTGTCCTCATTTGAAAAATGACAGTGGAGCCAGAGGACCAGCAAGCTATGCTTCTCAGATTTTAACAAGGACACAAATTACCTGGGGTCCTGTGATGAGCTCAGGGTCTGGTTGCAAAGCTGAGATTCTGCCCCTCTTCCAAGTGTCAGGGGAAACTGTTGGAGCAGCGCAACATGGATTATCTCTCTGCTGGCAATCTTCCATCAGGCAGTGGGTGCAGAAATGGGGATCTTGTGATTTCCATAGCTGTCCATGGAAAATGCTTTCTTTTTTGTCCTCATTCTGGCTATTAAATTTCTCTCTTGAGAAGTGTATATACTGCAACGATAGAGAGTTTGCCTAGCATAAATGAGGTCTTGAGTTCAATCTCCAGTTCTGAAAAAAAATCTCTAAAATGCTTTGGTCTATAACCCTCTTTGAGAAAACCCATTGAATGCATAAAAACCGAAGCAGTTCCTCGAAGTTTCTTACAATAAACACAATCTGTTTCTTTCTCTTGAAAGGCATTTCTCTAGATCCAAAGGTCTTGATTGTGTCATTGTCCATGTTGTTTGCCTAGTTACTAAAAACAGAAAGTTACACTCAGCCATTCTTCTTACTGGACTGAGATGAATATGCTTGCCAACTCTCACCTCCGTGGTCTCTGAGTCTGGTGGGGATTCTTGCCAAAGCCAGATCTTCCACCTGCTGCCTTGCCGAGAGCCTTGACCACAGCATGGGCACGCTCTCCACGAACTGCTCTTTTTGGATGTGGTGTTTGGCCTAATCAGTCGTAATGCTTGAGATGCCCAGCATAGAGAGCAGCATCTCCAGATCATTTTTATATATTCATGGTTCAAGCTACCCTAAAGTCACCCAAAGGTCAAAGGAAGAAGTGGGACAAACACCTTTTCCAGGGAACTATTAAGTCCAACCACAAACAGAAAGTGGTACCTTTAGTCCACTTAACTCAAATTATGGTTCTACCATGCTTAGCTGTATAACTAGGGATGATTCACTCTCTTCTTCAGGCCTTGTTTTTCTCATCTGTAAAATAGATCCACTAAAATACTTACCCTGTACAATGTTATGGTTATATTTACAGGAATTGATTGCAACCACAATCTTATTATCAACATTAGTCACTTTAATTTACACGTAAGAAATTGCAATGTTTAATGACCTTTTACATTTGTTTTCAACAGCAAATGCATTGAACTAAATTTAGGTGAAACATGCTCTCTGCAATCTTTTTCTTTTTTTTCCAAAATATAAACATTGCCAGGCTGGGATGGGGTGCCAGAAATGGGACCCCCCCAACCAATGAACACGTTTATTGAGCTCATGCACCTTGAGGTGTAGTGCACTGGAGATTTAGGCCACCATGGCAAGAGAAATGGAAAGAGTCACTTCCTTCTCAGATCAGTCAGTGTCAACAGAGAGTAAGTTAATACCTTCTCTTCTCATCACTAATTAACTAACTTCAAGGGTGCACTTTGGTGGACTTGAGTTAAGTCACACTCTACATTGCAGTCACACTTTGGTGTCTGTCGTCCAAAGCTCTGGTCTAGATTTTTCCTCTATCTCCCAGGTCCATGCATTTATTTTGGTAATTGAGCTTTCCTTTGACCTTGACCTTCACAGATGTGATGAGCTGAAGCTACGAACACGGCCAAACGCCAGAAATGGGTCAAATTTTGGCACATGACAGAGGCTTGTGCTTGTTTGTTTGTTTGTTTGGAAGTGAGAGACTAAATATTTGTATAAGAATAGAACATGTAGAAGGAGTATGAGGCCAGGTGGGGGCACGCAGCAACACTGGTGGGGTCCAGCCTCGCGCAGTTACAGGTGTGCAGTCATTGTTCTTAGTGAAGCAGCCTTCGCGCCGGCTCTCCTCTAGGGTGTCCAGTGCTGCAGAAAATAAGATGTGGGCAAAGAGCTCATGTGCAGGAACACTGCACCTTGTCTTGAAGTGAGGTTTCCATGCCAGAATGAGCTGGTTGATCATGGCATCAGGAGGGGAGTGCTGACCTGGAGGCAGTTTGGGACAAGTGATGATGCAATGTGAACCAACTTCGTGAAGCTCTCTGAGCTCAGCCTCTGCGATTGCATCACCAGTCTCCAAGGTGCTGCTGATGTCAGGAGGCCAGCCAGGCTGCTCTGAGAGAACAAACAACCTGTCTTCATTACAACAGGATCCCAGGGAAGCTGACAAGATCCTGGTGGTAGTACCAGGTCAACCCAAGATCCAAACAGATTGGAGGTGGCAGGAGCTTAGCAAGAGATTACTAAATGGCACGTTTAGGTATTGAATGTAACTGCCTCATTTCCAGTGTGCTTCAGTTGAGTGCATGTCCAGTGATTATCAACTTTGGGCCAGGTTAGAATCAGTCTTTTGGTTTCACTGTAGAAGTCCAGCTTTCCCCACCTTCTGTTTGACAATTCTCTCTCAATATGCAGACATGCAGAGCTCACGTTTCCCCTTCAGACATTATGCTGGCTTGTCTGCAGAACAGGGGCTGCTATAATATAATATCCTTGGATAGATCTGGACTCAGATGGACCAGGAGCTTCCTTAGGGGACACATCTAGCGTTGTGGACTAAATTATGCTCTCCCAAATTTGAATGTGAAGTCCTAACTAACCCTCATGTATTTGTACGCAGACCTTTTAGGAAGTACTTAACGTTAAATAAGGTCATAAAAGGAGGAGTGGTGAAGTGGGCCCTAATCTGATAGGACTGGTAGCCTTATAAGAGATCTTGCTCTCTCTTTGCATGCACAGAACCTGGAAAAGGGATGAAGGCAGCTGTCTGTCTGCAAGTCAAGGAAACAGTCTTGAACTGACCATGCTGGCACTAAGTTCTTGGACTTCTAGCCTTCAGAATGGTGAGAAGCAAATTTATTTATTTTTTTAAAATCTACTCAGCCAATAAGATAGTCATCCTAGTTTCATATCTCTGTCTTTGTCTGATCCTTTTATCCCAATAATTCATAAGTGCTAATTATGACTATATAATCACCTAGAAAGCAATGTGGAAGCATGCTGAAAACATTCTTATGCCGCTAGCCTTATAATTTTAGTCCCAAGAATATTGAGAAAGTAATTTAATAGGAGGAAAAAACCTATATATAAAAGATGCTCATTGATGTAGTATCTTTCAGATTATCCAGCCAAAAGTATATCACCGAATGAGACAATCCCACTATGGGAAATGGGGTGTCAACTTGGTGAAATACGGTGTAGTAAAACTATGAATGGAATGGATATGTTCAGATTGGAAAATATGTTTTGTATTATATGATTTAAAGGCCAAAAATTGCTACCATTTGTAAATATCTTAGTTAGAAATAATGAAAACATGTACCCATGTAAAGTAAGAATTTTGTCAAAACAAAATTAATTAATTCAGGGTGGTGGGATGCTAGGGAATTTTAAACATTTCCCCTTGTCATTGAAGTTCTATTATCTTTGTAGAAAACAAAACAAGGCTTATGCCAGTTGCTTGTACATTCAGCAGCGACTTTTTCTCCAGTCTATTTGTTTTTTTGGGACTGTTTCTAGACCCACAAGAGGCCTTGAATACCACAGTCTGAGGGGTACAACTTTCTAATAGAAGAGAGCATCCACCTGTCACAGGAACTGCGTCCTCCACTCCTACATAAACTGGCAGAGTGCTCCCAGCAGTCTTGTAGCACCTTTCCACTAACCTCACACCTGAGCTCACCTCTGGTTAATAGAAAAACCTCCGTGAAGCCCGCAGCCAAGACCAACTGCAATTTTCCACACCATCACACTGGCCAGCCATTTCTCTCAGTGGGGTGTCACATGATTTGCTCTTTATGAGGAAATTCCCTGAAACCGAATCCTTCTCTGAGTCACAGCTGAATCCTCTTGCCGAGTATCTAGTGACTGGATTGAGGTGACACCTGGCTGGCCACTCTCGCACTGAGACATCAGGAATGGGATTGCTTCTGCTTCTAGTGTGTTTTGAGCCGAGCTCCTGTTTCAGCCCCAGAACTTGTAGGATGGGTCTCCTTATCTACATGACTTAGGTGTACACTATCCTTCTGCAGTTGAAGTTTGTGGAAAGAAATGATTATTTTTCATGTAGTATAGCACCTTTATTTTTGAAATTATTTCCTTTCTAATGTAAACAAATGAATGTATGTGGTAGAAAATTCAGAAAGCCCCAAAAGATCTAAAAAGAATAACAAAACTAGACTCCTACCCTCCAGTTCTACTCATCAAGAGTAATTGTTAATGCATCCTTGTGTACCCTTATGTCTACTAGATTTTCATATGTGCAGAATCTATGTTAATATTCTGTGTGTCTTTAACACAAGATTAGAACAGGATTTACTGTGTACTTCTAGAGTTCTACATTTTTCACTTATGTATCTTGGAGATGTTACATGTTTGCACACACATTTTTAATGGGTGCATAGTATCTTGTTGTATGACTGTAGCATGATGTAAGTAGACCCTTTAGCAAATGGTTTGGACTTTTTGTATGTTTATTTTATTGTAATAAACAATACTCTAAGTGACCATTTTGTGCATGCATATTAGCAAGTGTATATGTAGGGCAAATTCTTAACCATGGAAAAACTGGGCCAAAGGTAACATGTATTTATTTAAAATTTTCATTTCTGCTGACAAACTGCCTTCAAATGAGTCATTTCAACTTCTTCTTCTACCAACAATATATGGACCTAAGAGATCTTCCACATCCTAGCTAATGATACATGAAAACTCTTTGAAAAGTGACCTCATCTACTATTTAATGATGCTATGATGATTATTTAATTTGCACTTCTTTGACGAGGAGGGAGCTTACAGGTTGTTTAATCTATTTGTTGGCCATTTATACTTTTGGTTCTGTGAGGAATTTTTGTCCTCTATTAATACTTTGTTAGGGAAGATAGCTCTTTACCTGATTATAGGTTATATTTTTTTCTGGTTTTTCACTACCTGAAACTTTGCTTATTAGACTTTTTCATATAATGAACATTTTAAATTTTTACTTAGCTATTTGAGTTTTCCCTATTTTCTAAGTTTTTGCTTTATTTTGAAAGATTTTTCTATTCCAAGACTTTAAAATTTGTGTTAATTTTTTTAGCACTTAATATGGTAAAGTTTTACTTGTAAACTCTTGAGCAATCAAGAGCAGATTTATTTGGCACAACTTTCTGTGACAATGGAAATGGCTCTGAGTCCTTAAACTACGGCATAGGCAAGTGAATATAGGAACTTTCATTTTTCTTTATTTATTAAAGTACTATGGATTGAACCCAGGGCCTTTGAACTGAGCTATAACCTCAGCACCTCCCTGCCCTCATTTGTTTGCTTTTTTGAGATAAGGGCTCTCTAAGTTCCTGAGTTGTTCAGGCTGGGCTTGAACTTGTGGTCTTTCTGCCTCAGCCTTACCAGAGTGCTAGGATTATAGGCTTGTCCCACTGGGCCTAGCTTTGTTTTATCTTAAATTAAGTAGCTACATGTGACTGGTGGCCATTTTATTGCAATATACACACCTAGAACTGATTTTCATACCAAGATTGCAGTTAAAAGGACTGAAGAAATGGCACAAGGATTAGAATGCTTGCTGAGCAAGCACTGAGGCCCTGGATTTGATTCCCCAGCACCACATAAACTGGCATGGCAGTGTATGCATATAATCCTAGCACTCAAGAAGCAAGGGAGGAGGATTGCCTTGAGTTTGAGGCCAACCTGGCCTCCATGGTGAGTTCAGGACCAGCCTGGATTATGGAATGAGACCCTCCCTCAAAATAAGATAAAATAAAATAAAATAAAATAAAATAAAAGATTACAGTAAGAATCCCTTCTCCTTGATTCCCAGATGCCTAACTAGTTGTTCTAATTTTATCTATGGAACCTACCTTTTCTCCTAGATTTGAAATGTCACCATTACCATGTGCTTGATTCGTGTGTGTATTGGAGTCTATATCCGGGCACCTGCTTGGTTTTGCTTGTTACGGTGAAGCTTTACACCAGCACAGCACTTTCAGTGAGTTCGCCCAGCTAGTGACTCAGAGCATGAGGGCCAGCCAACGGAAACCTCGCTTCCCTCAAGGTAGCAATTTGTTCCTTGTTAATTCCCATTCTATTTTTGGCTTTTAACATTTAACCTAAGCTAACAATGTTGGCAGAGAATATATATGACAGTTGAAGAGTTGACATACGTAGTTTTAAGAGTTGAACACCTGCATGCAGATTTTCCAGAAATACATGGGAGCCAGCTCCAGGCAAGTGGAGTGGAGGGGAGTCTGCCTCAGCTCCAGCAGCTGTGCACTCTGGGGGTTCCCACACTCAAGGCAGCTTTTCCTCACCCATCCTGAGCCTCTTACCCCACTTTCTGGAGAGAACTGGGTTCATTCCATTTTTTTTCCCCCTCATGCATTGTTTCTTTATTCTGAGGCTTTGTAATGAAGGGTTTAATTATTAAGAGCAATAGCTACTATGCAAAAATGGCTCAGTATTTGAAATTATATTAAGAACATAGACTTTATGGGTTGGAGGAATAGCTCAGTGTTTAAAGCACTTGTCTAATAAGTTCAAGGCCCAGAGTTTGATTCCCCAGCACCACATAAACTGGGTGTGGTGGCACATGCCTGTAATCCCAGCACTTGAAGACTAATGCAGGGAGATTGTCCTGAGTTTAGGACCAGCCTGGATTATAGAGAGAGACCCTGTATCAAAAAAGAAAAATAAAGAATATTGACTTTACAAGTGTAGAGTTTGTGAACAGTATTTTTGTGAAACATCTGAGTTACAAGTTAATACTTTGTTTTTATGTGTCATGGGTGCTTCCCAGAGTACACTAGACTTCACGTTTTTCCCCCTTTAGTGTAGGAGTTTGAACCCAGAACCTTCGCAGGAGCTATTATCTCCAGCCCTTATTTATTTTTTGTTTAGAGACAGGTTCTTGCTATAGTGCTAAATCATCCAGGCTGCCTCAGACTCCCAGAGGGCTGGGATTACCAGTGCATACCACTGTGTCCAGCTATGTACATTCAAAGGGGGAAGATTTTTGGCTTTACAACAACACAAAAGCTAATTGCTGTGAAATTTCTGGTACCATGAGAGAGAAAAGACCAATGGTTAAGGGTGTTTGGTCACCTCCTTGTCTTCTAGGAAATTTGATTTCTTAGATTTGCAACCAGCTGGTTGACAGGTAAACTAGGGAGCAATCAGACTATCTTCATTGTCTCTCCTTCCAACCCTGCTCTGTTGATTGTACCTCCTTCCGGGCCAGCAGTGACTCCTTTCAGCATTGCCACCACCTTTGGTTACAGCGCCATGCAGGTAGAGTTGAGTGTCCCCTCTGGATTAAGTGCACCAGGTCAGTCTCATATCCACGTTGACATCTCATAACCAGGGCTCCCGACTGCCTCCGGCTCCACCTGCCATAGGAGAAGAAGCACCTGCTCACTCCCGCACTCCTCCTGTGCTCACTTCTCCAAGCCTTCTAGGGCCAGGGCAGTGGGGAGAAGGGACTGCCAGAAAGGAGCAAAAATCCTACTTTGTGGGTGATTTTTAGCATTCTCTAATCTCTTGGCCAGGGCACGTGTCCAACTGTGGTCTCTCTTGTCATGAGATCAGCTCAAGGGATCAGCTTTTAGGAGGAGCAGCGCTCTGCTGACTTCCTGCAGCATTCCCCAGTTCCGGCACCACCTGTTCACCCCACAGTCTCTTAAAACTGAGGTCCCTGGCTGCCCCTCCTGGATGTTTCCCTATAACTTCTAGTCTCATAAAGCCTGTGTTTTCAGCATCCACTTGCTTACTCCTTCAAAAAAAAAAAAAAACCCAAAACCCTTAAGCATTCATGCCACACCAAATGCTGGATTCTGTGCAAACATGCAGCTGCCTTGCCCCCTACTTCTACTACTGCTTGGGCCAGTTTCTCCTACCCCAGAGCACCAGCAGGACAGATTTCTAGTTCTCCAGCTCTGTCCCCCGACCTCTGCTCCACACAGGACTCAGGATGGCTTAATCTCCTTAGCTCAGTCACCTTTAGGGAAGAGAGCACAGGTACCCCACCAGCTCCTAGGAATGTTTTCTTGGAGATCTCTGTGATTTAAGGTGAAAATAGCAGGAAAGTACTTTAGCATCCTTTCCTGGCTGCAATTCAATTATTCTGTATTCTATGAAACATCTCCAATAAACACTAGTCATTGTTTGACAGACTATGGTAGCAAGCTGGGCACTGCAGCACCTGGTAATCAACTCAGGACAGGCCGGGGAATGTGTCTTGAAGCTCTGCGGTAGAGCCTCAAGTATTGCAAGTATTTCTCTCCTATTGTCCTCATGAAGGAGACTTTCCACTCTCCCTATCATCCTCCAAACACTGCCTAGTTCTTCCCCTAGAGCTTCTTAGATTATTTTAGAATAAAATCCTAAGGGAAAAGTTAGTTAAATAAAAAGAGAAAATTCAAAAAAAAAATGTTGGCAGGTACTCAGACCCATTTTGAAGTTCTTTGTTTCTGTATGTTTTACTACTGGGAAAGTTTATTCCCATTTTTGGCAGAAGCATCGCTCATTCCAGGTTCAGGGAGCAGTGAGCATGTGACAACAGGAATCTCACCTGGCCTGCCTGTTGGCTGCAGCGGGTCAGAGCCAGCTATCCAAGGCAAAAGCAGACATAGAATTCTCCATGCTTAACACAGTGACAGGCTCTCCTCGTGGGAACAGGCAGAAATTACACAGTGCTCAGATAAGAGGTGTCTAATTAATAAGGCACTTTTAAAAAGCCCAATTTGTGCTCCACAGTGTGTTGTCTCCTTTTACAAATTCTGCAGTCCCGTGGCCATTAAGGGAACACATGGCCACAATGGGTTTAATTGTCCTTTATTGAAAAACAGCAGGGCTCAGTTGAGAGTCAGGAATGTGACTCTGGGAAGCAGATATTGTCTAGTTCTATATCCATTCTTCCCGGTTGTTTGTGAACAGAAGCATTTTACTCACAAATCAAACACAAGTGATTACTTCCCTCAGTGCCAATTTGGATTTTGAAAGTCAGGCTTGGAGGCCTTTCGGTGTCATGTTTAAGTACCGGTAGCATAAATCTGTAACCAGAGCTGGTCTGACCACTTTGTCCATGCTGGGCCACCTGAGCCCGGCTCCATTTATGCGCAGCTCGCTCAACCTCTGTGTGTCAGCATTTTCTCTCAAGTGGAGCAATTGCTTTGTGTGACCCGTGTCCCCTGAGAAGTATTGGTAACATGCTCCTATAGGTCAAGCCAGGTGAGAAAATTCAGGAAGGGCGTGTAGCTTCTAACCTTGACTGTGAAATCTGACTCTAAACTTTTTGGTGTTAGTCTCCTTAGGCTACTGTCACAAAGCACCACCTTGAAAACAAAAACAAACAAACAAAAAATACCCCATACTATCTTACAATTAACAGTGATCAGGGGTTCAAAAATCAAGGTTTAGTAAGCATAGCTTCCATTTTGGGGGCTCAGAGATTTGGTCCTACACCATGGCTCTCTGTCAGCTTTGCTCATAATCCTTGGTGCTCCTCAGCTTGTGGTTCCATCACTCTGACGTCTATCTCTGTTGCCACACAGGGATCTTCCTGTGTGCATTTCTGTCTGTTCTCCTCTCCCTGTAGTGACACCAGTCACATTGAATTAAAGGCCTGGTCAAGAATGACCTCAGCTTAATTATATCTGCATTGAACTTATTTCCATTTAAAGCTGTATTCATGAGTACTAAGGTTTAAGACTTCACTAATTATTATTTGGTAGACACAATTCACCTCACGCCTTTTAACCTTGGCTTTGGTCATTTGCAGATTTATACGTGGGATCATAAGAAAAATCTCCAGAACTCTAGATGTCTGTTACCTCATATTATAACTTCCCTGGTGCTTTTAAAGGCAGATCACTATTGTAATGAGCATTCTTTATTTCGGCACACAAAACCCAAATCGAGGCATAAAAACAAATGTATATAGTCACAACTGGTACCTGATGTAATAGTTAGATCCTTTTAAAGTCTCTTCTTCACACATCTTAAATTCAGTCTTACCACTGGCCTTCAGTGCAACGGAGCCGTGGTACATATCCCCTTGCTGTGTTGACTTTCTCCTGAGATGTGAAATGGATTTCCCTGTAGAAGAGCACATTTACTGTATTTCTTCTGATTTGTGGTTCCTTTTCTTTTCGTCCTTTGTCACCAACACCCATCCTGTTTCCTGTGCTAACAGGCCAACGGTTTTGCTCTTATCTTTGATCCCTGGCAGCGTGACTCTGAACTGTGTCCCTAGATAGGGTGTAACTTCCACCCGTGCGGATGGAACATTCCATTGATCCTGTCTCTTCTATCAGACTCCCCCATGTTGTTTATGGACTTCACACTGGCCATTGTTGGTGAGTGTAACCATTAAAGAGATTATGTCAATTTGAGGAGATTAGAAAACGCATCCAGGATAGAGCTTATAGGTGTGTGTGTGAGTGACTTGTGGGCCCATAAATGAGAGAAGAACACCCACTCCGAAAGTGGGAGGGCCAACTGGGAGCTCAAACTGAGTAATAGGAAGGAAGAAGAAAGTTGTTACGGCTTTTCTTTGGGAAGCTCTGGCCTTCCTGATTGTCTATGGACATTGACTTGCTACACACAAACTTGCTACATGTTGCCGATCTTACTCACAGGTTTGCTCCGGTTTCTGTAAGACTCACATAGGCTATCTTGCAGTCCCAGATGGGTGTTCTACCTCATGGCTGAGCAGCCATCTGACTTTCCAGCTCTCCCATATGCAGGCTGTCATCTTGGACTATCTCTTTCCTAGGACTTGTAAGCCCTCCAAATAAATCCCTTTTATTTTTATAATTTCGGTCAATTCTGCCTCTTGTAGAACCCTAACTAATACAGTGATCATAACACAGGGGAGCCTTTTCCCTCCATGGCCACTTCTTTTTCCTTTTGTAATACTCACTTCCAATCTTGTGATGTTGTCTATGTCTTCCACTGGGCTCTTCCAGTGGCTGAACTGCATGATTGAAAGTCCTGGTGTAAAACACCCTGGGCTGTTTTTAGTGGAGAATCCTGCAACACTATGCCTGGATCTGTGCTCCTGCAGCCCTGTTCAGGAGCTATTGGAGAACAGAGTCTCAGCATCCAGCCCAAAAAAAGATCACGCTCTAACCTCCCTGTCCTCAGGAGGGCACTTGCCCTGGAGGGAGCCTCATTGCTCAGCCTAGAGGACACCTGCTTTGCCTTCTCTAGAGGCTAGACTCCAGGCTTCACAGGTGTGGGAGAGGCATCTCCTCTGTTGAGTGCAGTTAACTGAACTCTCACCCACTTCTTGATTTAGCTCTGTACCACCAGCCCCCACCCATTTCTGGCAATACCTGTTGCTCCGTGTTCCTAAATCTTGTGGGAGTTCTTCACCTGCATCTTGGACTTCCTATTTCCTGCTCAAGGGATCCCAGCTCTGCTGGGGTTCTGTCAGGCACTGTGCCGCTTTTCAAAGTCCAAATCTTATTTCTGTCATTAAGCCTTCTAATTTCCTTATTTATATGCCTTAAAAATTCCTGTCCCTGTTGTATGACTCTCTTATAATGCACAATAATGACTACAGTTTGGGATATTTAAATTACTTTCACTTTCATTATATTACAATGAAGCTGTATTGAATAGACTTGCACAAGTTTTTATTTTATTTTATTTTATTTTATTTTATTTTATTTTGAGACAAGGTCTCGCTCTGTGGTCCAGGCTGGTCCTGAATTCACTGCAGAGCCCAGGCTGGCCTTGCACTCACAGTAATCCTCCTGTCTCAGCTTCCTGGGTGCTGGGATTACAGGCGTGCCCCACCACGCCCAGTTTATGTGGTGCTGGGGAATCGAACTCGGGTACTTAGAGCTTGGCTTAACGCTTGCTCAAGCGCTTTAACCATTGAGCCATTCCTCCAGCCCCTAGACTTGTACAAGTTTATAAAATATGTACATATTTGTTCACATATTTGCTCTTAAATAGATTTATTGTTTGTTTCTTAGAATAAGTTCGTGTGAGAAATTGACATTATATATATATATATATGTATATATACACACACATACATTTTTAGTATAGATGGCATATATATTAAAAGACTTAATATACTCATATGTGTATGATTTATGTTGGACATGTAAAGCATTTGGTACATATGACCAAAAATGGGTTGGAAACTATCCAGATACACTATTTTTCCAGTGTTTAGGGTTTGGGTGTTAGATTACTTGGGTTCAAAACTCAGCTCTTCCACTCATATCACTTAAAGCTTAGGCATCAGTGTGTTCATATGTGAAATGGCCACAATAGGTCACCTGCCTCCGGGGCAGTCCTGAAGATTCGGTACAGCAGCACCTATGCTACCCTGATTCAGAGCTGCACACAGAGCTGGCCCTGGATGAAGAGTCAGAGGTGTTGGCTTCCAGGGTCAGTAAGATGTACTCTTTCCCATCTGACTCTGGAACAATGACAGATTGCATCAGAAGAATCAGCAGACAGAGCTTAGTCACTTTAGTGCCGACATTTCAGGTTCAAGGACAAACTGTGGAGTGGGAGGAGTCAGGTGTGTTTTTAGATGGTATGTGGTACTCCATCCCTGCCCTGTGCTGACTCTAGCAGAGAGGATGAGGAATCTGAGCACAGCATTGAGACTTTGATACCTTAGTTTTCCTGCAGTGGAGATGTAGCCTCTGAGACCCTGCTTTTCTGCCATGAGGTGGGACTTGAGGCCTTGAGGGCCCTGGGTTAACCTCTCCTCAAGAAAGCTGCTGGGGATGGCTTCTGTTGTGGTTTGGACATTTGAGTGTCCCTCAAAAGCCTCATGTACCTATGGACAGTAAATACTATTGGAAAGTGGGATCCAGCTGGAAGAGGTGGATGCTTAGGGCTTGACTTGGAGGGGTGTGTGCTAGCTCTGCTTGTCCCCTTGGACTTGGCTCTTGTCCGTCATGCTGTGAGGAGCTCTCTCTGGCTCTAGTTGAGTCATGTACTTCCATTTCTACCTGCTTGTCCATAAAGGGATTGTGACCTTCTGAGATTGTAAGCTAACATAAATCTTTCCTCCCTAAAGTTGTAGGTTTCTGGTATTCTATCTCAGCAATGAGAAGCAACTAACATAGACATGTTCCCTGCTTCTGTTTTCGTCACCCTCTTCTTTTCCCTGTGAACTCAGTGTTTGGGCAAGGCCCACTTCTCAAAGCAGATGAGCCAGTGGCTGGTCAGGGTAGGTCTCTCTCTGCTTTACTTAATGCTGTCCCAATCCCAGGCAGTAGATTTGTTTTGCATTTTCATAGGAACTCAAAGAGCAGTATAGACTCTCTTTCTAAAGATCTCTGAAATTAGTCACAAGACACACCAACTCAAGGTCGCTTTTTCCCAAGGCTGAACAGTGACTCTGTCACTTAGGTCTTATCTCAAATTTTATCTAGCCATCCTATGTGACATTGCTTATCAGATATTCTACAGTGTGATCAGTGACATTCTCAAGATATCCAAAATTTAAGAGTTAGTAAGAAGCCTCATATTTCAATGTAAGCCCTCTTTTTTTTTTTTTTTTTTTTTTGTTAAGACATCTCTGGGGATAAAATAAAACCAGGAGATTAAGTTCTCTTGCCAGGTAAGGTTCAAAGAATTGAAAGTCCAACAAAATCATACTTGGAATTTTTTTTTCATCCTGTGAGTTTAAATTAAAAATAAATCAAAGATCAAATGCTCTGGTTTCTAATTCATTTTTGCCTCATCTGGAGGCATTTGTTTGTTTGTTGCTGTTGTGGTGCTTGGGATGAAACTCAGAATCTCATGTATGGTAAGTGAGATTTTTACCTCTGATCCATACCCTGCCCTGTTTTCATTTGGGCAATCCTCTATTGAGAATGACAGGAACTGTCTACCTTAGCTCCAGAGGGCAGTCACCTGGTGTTTAGAGTCCTGGAGCTGGCATAACAAAGGACTTTGAACTGAAGGCTTATAACAACCAAAATGTGTTCTCTGTGTATATGGAAGCTAGATGTTTTGAGTTAAGATTGCATTTGATTGGTGGATGACATCATTGGATTGGTGGAATGACATCAATGGACTGTCAATCTGGAAATTCAGAGGGAGAATCCATCCCGTTTCTACAGCTTTCTGAGAGTTGCTGGTAGTCTTTGGTGTTCTGGGTTTGTGTCTTAATTGTTGGAAACTTTTAGTATCTTTGGCTTGTGGATGCACCTTTCCATTTTCCGCCTCCATCTTCACCTGTCCTTCTTTGTCTGTGTTTCCTTTCTCTAATAAGGACTCTCTTATTGGATTTGGGACTCACCAGAACTTAGCATGTGCTCATCTTGATCCTTAACAAGGTGCATCTTGTTAATGACCCTAAGTTCAAATAAGGTCACATTCTGAGCTTCTCAGTGGACATGAAGTTCTGTCCTGCTATACTTAGGGTTGTTCATGCCTCCCAGTACCCAGACCACATCCCACAGCCAGTGATTCAGAACCTCGGAAATAAGGCATGGAATCAGTATTCTTCCAAAGCTTTTCCATGTTATCCCAGTGTACAGACACGATGAAGAAACTGACTTCAGCTTCAGGAAGTGAGTCAGCGCCTTATTTGTGCCTGTGTTTGAAGTCCAAATCCAAAAGGACAGGAGAGGCACAGTACTGAGGTCACACCCACAGCCTTAAGGAAGCAGACTAGTGCTAGCCTTGTGACACCCAGGGATGTCTGAATGATGGGTAGAGAAGTGGGAGCACTCACTCTAGCCCCTATGAATGCTTGTCAGTCTATAGCAGTTGGATCAACTTCTTGACCTTGGAGTTGAACTCAGTGTGAGAAACTTGCATGAAGACGTTATGATGATGCTATATTTGCCTCAACTAGAGGGAGAATCCATCTGTTCACTGGAGACTTTGCTGCCTTCTGGGAAAGCTGGCACATTCCCAGCAGATGCAAACCTTATTCTTAAGTTGTATTTGAGATAACTCTTTTCCACATTCTGCATAAGGATGCTTCTGATCTGGCCTTTCCCTTTGGGCCATGCTCTGAACAGGCTCCACTGAGCATGCTCCCTGGCCTCAGAAGTGCTTGCTTTATGTGGGCTTCTGGGGATCTTTTACTCAGCTGCTTTCTAAAGGAATATGTGATCTTTCTGAATCTTTTCTTAATTTTTCTTTTTCTTCTTTTCTTTTTTCTTCATTTCTTTCTTTGTTTCAAAATGAAGCATGCAGAGGTAGCCTTGTTTGATTACCCCGACTGCCTTCCCCTCTATTTCTTTACTGCTGTTGTTTTCCTGTTACATCCCTCCATCTTTGGCCTTGAAAGACTGCTCTGTTGAGAACAACCAATGGAAATGGCCTCTCCTCACCATCCATTGATGGTGAACTGATCGGGTAATGCCCTCCTTAGTTCAGAATGTCTCTGCTATCTATACCTTCTCTTAGATCCTTGCCTTCAAGCTTTTGGTCCCCTCAGGGCACAGGAGGCAGTTGTACTGTGCTGACCCTGTCTCCTTGACATTGACCAGAGAGTGCTGTTTGGAGTGGCTCACACTCATCTTGGGTCCCTTTCCATTTTGTGCAGATACTCTGCAACCCCTTTGAATATCTATCTAGTCACTAATGGCAATTTTCATTAGTTTTACCATAGAACCTGATGCTCTTAGTGGTTCCCTTCTCAAGATATCTCCTAAGAATACACACCAGTCAGAGTTGAATGAACACTGTCACTGCTGCTGATCTGTTGCCAGGTGGGTCATGTTGTCAACAATATCTTCCCATTTTCCTTAGAGGTTCGTATGGACCTCATTTAGGTAGAAACCCTACTTTTTCTCCTAATCTTTTGTGAAATCATTTTCCCCAGGTAGACCTCTCAGTCTGCCTTAATTTGCTCTTACTTTTTTCAAAATTATGGCTCTTACTTTAAGCTTATAGCCCCCCCCCTCCCACAATATAACTCTAATTTTTCTTTGTTTTTTGAGCAAACCTGACTCCTGGAGACAACATACTACAAAGAAGTACTGGCTTTTCTTGTTTTCAGTTTACAAAATATTGTTCTCTACCTTAATCCCAAATGGAAGAACTTTAAAAATATGACAGACTTATCGTAGCTAAATCCTGGAAGCAGCCAGTATGTCCATCAGCAGATACATGGGTAAAGAAGTTGTGGTGAATTTATTCAACAGAGTACTATTCTGCCATTAAAAAGATAAATTTTAAGCATTTGTAGGAAGATGAATGAGACCATTATGCTTAGCAAAGTGAATCAGACACAGAAGGTTAAATACCACACAGCTTCTTTAATATGAAAAAACCAAGCCATAAAAAGTAAAAGAGAGATGGAAGAAAATAAGAAGATAAACTTTGTTGACAGAAGAGGATGAGAGGAGGGGGATGAGGGACCAGGGTGGGGGAAGGAAAGTAAAAATGATCTAGGTGTAATTTATAAATATACCAGTTTCTCAAGTTGATTTATTATTATTACTGCAAGTGCGTGCTAATACTTTTTTTTAAAATGACAAGGTACCCTTGTTTTTTAAAAGGTGTTTATTGCCAAAACTTGACCAAGCCTAAGAGTGAAGCAGTTTGGGTCTCTGAGGTCTAAAGCCAAGAATGAAAATTTTGCAAAGAACAAACCCAGAGCTGATTTGACAGTCACAGGAGTTCACATGACTCGACTTCCTCCCGCTTCTTCTTGGTCATACACGGAGAACAGTGTAAGGAGACCACACAGTTACTGCCCACTCCTCAGGCCTAACTCTCACATCCAAAGCACTGTCTCTCTGTAGCTGCCTCACAGTTTAAAAGCAGCGTCCATCACAGTCAAGAAGGATCTCCAGCCTTACCCTCATGTGAAATGCTGGTGTGTGTGTGTTCCAAAGTGTCTGCATAGTATAGCTCAAGGTCAAGATATAGCAGCTGGCATACCAAGGCTGCCCACACAGCTCATTTGCTTAATGCACCTGCTTGGTCCCTTTGGCACATACCTTTGCTAGGGCCCATGGTCTGTACAGTTTCCTTGTGGCTGGTACCATCTGCCCAAGTTGCTTACTTAGACTGTCACAGCCTGGGGGCATTTGTTAAGGTGTGCATAGTTGTGTTTGGTCAAGGTCAGGACTAGCTGCCCTCCATGAGTAAAAGTGGAATACTCAAAGCTTCAGTGACTCCCTAAAGTCAAATCTGAATTGGACTACCTTAAATCTTCTTGTTCAGCTTTTAGAAGTTATTGTAAACTTAATATGTCAAATCTGCAAGTTTGTCTTCACTAAGGCTTCAATTGACCAGAGTCTTTTGCAATCCAAAAAGGACTCCTAGACTAGATTGTGGTTTAAGTGTGCAGCATTACCATGCTTAGAATTAGATCAACCATAGGGGAAGACAGAGAACAGCCTCCGGGGTACTCGGAGGTATGGCTGGTACTCAGCTCCTTGCTGGCAAGAATGGGAAGGGGACTGGGTGGCATGTGCCTCACCTCTTGATGGCTTTTCAGTCGGGTCACTGATTCCAATTCCTTTGGGAAACCCAAAGTGTGATACCAAGAACTGGGATGTTTAGGGAAATTTCTTCTCATGGAAAGTCAGTGTGGCAATGGAATAATTTTAATACTATTATTGGTAGAAAGGAGGAGTCGATTTCCTTATAGTAGATTTCCTATTTGGGGTGCACCATTCAAGTCTTGTGTCAGCTTGCAAGATGTAGGCATCATATGAGCACCTAAAGCTTGGATTTCCAATTTTCCTTCTTGAAGTGTTAATTCAATTTACATACAACTCTCCTACCTGTGTTCTGTGATGTTAAATAGTTATGTACTCAAAAAGAGATGTGAGTTTGTTGAAAAAACACAAGGGTCAATGGAAGGAACTACTAGTGGCCAAAGCAATAACATTTTGTGAAAAAATACAGGATGACAGTATGGAGTTTTAATGTGCAGAATAAAGCACAGAGCTATCATGAATTCACACTGGTATAAATAAATGAGGAAGAAATAGAATTTTGATTAGAATTTTGAGAAAAAGAGAGTGACCATTTACAGCTTTAATTGCAGGATCACGAGGTGTATTACTTATAGAGGAATACTTGCAGCTGAGCTAGGTGCCCGTGAGTACTAAACACTCAGCTTATAATCTTATACACACGGTGGAAGAAGCTGCTGATTTCTTAGTTGAGACTTCCGTTTACTCTTCTGCCTATGTACTGGTGGTGCTAAGAACGAAGGCAAACCTTCATGTCACAGAACGATCACCTAATCAAGGAATTGGACAAGTCACGGAGTGGGCCATAGCACTATCTAGGCAGCCAGTTCTCACTCAGATGGCTAGAAATACCCGAGCGATGCACAAAAGTGACCACAAACCAGATAAATTTTTCCATCAAAACCCCAGCTACATTTATCACCAAGGCAACTTCCTCTCTGTTGGTTCCCAAACTTCCCCCACTGCTGCAGTGCTGTGGGTATGGGGAGAGGCTGAGGGGAAGATGAGTGGGGGAGAGAGAGTGTGGTCAGATCAGCTGCTATTAAAACAGGTTGATGTTGGGAAACTCTCACATCAATGTGCAACTGGCTCCTCCCAGGATCTGAGAAGAATCCCTAAGCTTAGGGAGTCACTCTGTCAGTCTCTAGATTACCCCACGGGGGAAACAGAAGTTGCTTTTCTTTTTTCTCTCTTCGCTCTCTTTTTCTTTCTTCTTTTTGTGGTTTTCATTATTGGAGATTGATCCCAGGGCCTTCTTACTTAGCTACATCCCCAGCCCTCACCTCCACACAGTTTTTAGGAGACAAGGTCTTGCTAATTTGCTAAATTGCTCAGGCTGGGTTTGAACCTGGATACTCTTGCCTCGGCCTCTCTAAAGGACTACTTCTTTTTTGTTGTTGTTGCTGTACTAGGGATTGAATGATATAGCTCATTCTGAGCTATGTCTGCAGCGCTTCTTATTTTTTGTTTTGAGGTGGAGTCTTGTGTCTTGCTAAGTCTGAGTTGCTAAGTTGTGTAGGCTAGACTTGATCTTGGGATCCTCCTACTTTAGGCTCACAGAGTGTTGGAATTATATGCATGCACCACCATATTTGGCTAAAGTGAAGTTTCTTGAACCTGTGGCTCTCGGGCACATTCAGTTCTTAGACCCTAAACCGGCCCCTTTCTGACAAAGAGCCAGCAGGCTTCTCTGTCTCCAGTTCCCATCCCCTCTTTTCTTGTATTACTTTATCGGGAACACTTGACTTGCTGGCTTGGTGGATTTTTCTTTTCAAGATACTGCAAGCAAGAATCACTCCACCCTGGAAAGTAGAGAGAGTGGGAGTTAGCATGATTTAATCTCTGCTCTACACTAAGTGAATAAGTGCTCTCATAACCATAGGTCATTACTGATGGCTAGCTTGACCCAGGTGCCAGGTGGCCACTGTTCCTTATTCCACTAAATATTCTTTATGTCTCCATAGGACAGAAAAGTGATATTCAAATTACACATTTTTAGAATGAAAGAAATGAATGATCAAAAAAGGATGGATGGGGAGATGAAGTGGGCCCCCAGAGGCTTGCTGAGGACCCAGCATAAGCCCCTGAACTGACATGTTGTGGGAAATGTAGGGAGATGCTGGGGAGGTGCTGGGGAGTGGACAGTAGCTATTCACTCACAGGTATGGAAACATTTGAACATTTCGTGGTCCTCCCAGTGCCAATAGCCAATTACCAGCCTTGGAGGTAGGGCTGATGACATCCTTATTTTGCAAAACAGGGAAAGAGATTGGTCAGAGTTGTGCAATTTGCTAAAATCAAGCTCCCCAAGTAGTAGCCGATGGAGACAAGTGTACCATCTACCACTACACCCACCAGCAGAGGTGGAGTCAGCACCTACTTCCGTTCCACTGATAGAGGTGGAAGTCAGTGTCCACTTCCTCAGCCATTGTCCTTGGAGCCTGTGTGGTCCCCACCCTCCTGCCTTTGCCCTTTATTTTATCCCTTCACATTGCAAAGAGACCTCTTTGCGGGACGGACCATCTGGGTCAGGAACAGGCTCACGGCATCTGTGGGAGACTCTCTCAGAGTCAATGCTGGACTGCTGAAGGTCAGAGTAGACTTTGCATAATTGCTTTTCAAAACACAACATACAGATATGTAAAGAACAACATGTCCAAATTTGCAAGGGAAGATATTAAACAGGATGAAACTTAGTATGAGAATATATTCTTCCAAATCTTTGTCAATACTAATTATCTTCCATTTGTATGTCTGTATCTATTTATTTATAGCACTGGGGACTAAATCAAAGGCTCTCACATCGAGCTACATCTTCAGCATGCTAAGCCTTTTTAAACTTTTTATTTTGAGGTTAAGTTCTTGCTAACTCACTAAGTTGTCCAGGTTGGACTCAAATGTGTAATCCACAAGCCTTGGCTTCCCAGGATGCTGGGATTACAGGTCTGCGCTACTAGGCTTGTCTCACTTAATACTTAGGAACTTGAAAGGTGGAAAAAGCATTTATTGTTATTTTCATTATGTATTGACAAACTATAGTAACTGGAAGAAATCCCACGCATTGTGCATGCACTGTTTTGATTAGCATTTTTGTACGAGTGAGGTTGAATATCTTCAGAGCAAGAATGTACAAAAGAAATTTCACTGGTTTGCCAGAACTCTATGTATCTGTACTCCTTTACACATAAATTGTATCTTGAGAAAAATTTGTTCTTGCAAAAAAACCATAAAGGACTATAATAATAGTATTTGACAATTATTGAGTGCTTGTGCCAAACTCTGTTCCAGGTGCTTTGTGTTAGCACCTTATTTTCTCTCTTGACCGACTGTAGGGAGATTCTGTGTCTATTCCCATCACACAGATGAGAATATTGAGATAGGGAGGGATTAATTGTCATACTCATAAGTCATAACACAAATTTATTATAGCACTACATATAATTGCAACATCAGGAAATGACTTATAATGCTGTCAATTAGGGAACTGCTAAATAAATTTCAGAAGTCATTTAGTGGATATTTACAAAGATAAGTATGTCATAGAGGAAATAATCTTAGGAATTGGCTTCAGAGAGCTGGGTTAATATTTTAGCTGTGCTACTCACAGGTGTGTGACTGTGGAGAGAATACAGGAGCCTCAAAGTGTTGTGAAAGTCAATTAGATAACATACTCCAGGGAAGGCCTTCTGTAAATTGCAAGAAAATCTCTATATAAGTTTGGAATGCGAGTCTGAGGTTAAGACATCATACAAAAACCATGCAATCCCAGATGCTGTCATATTTATTAAAAAACAAAAAACCAATATAGAGGCGAAAGGTGCTCACAGGAATGTATTATATTGAATAAGCTTTAAAATTAAACTTGAGTAAACTTTTTGAATTTTGGCAAACTTTTATTTTGTTATTTTTTAAATGGTAGTTCTGCTTAGGATGTGAAAAGGTGGGAAGATGAGAAGAAGGTAATCCACAAAATAGTAGCATTTTCTGAGCCCAGTAGGCTGCTGAGATCAAAAGACATCAGACAGCTTGAAATCTAAGAAACACAGGGCTGTGAGGCAGGACACAAGCACTAGCTTTCGGAGTGAGCATATGGGAGGGAGACGGGGCCAAATTTCTAGTAGGTCAGAAGACTTCCCTCTGGTGTCTGGCTTCCAACAGAAAATCACAAGACACATAAAAACAAAAGAAAAATAAATGTATTGTCAAAGGAATAACAATTAGTAGATATATTTCGAGATGACCCTAAAAATTGGACTATCAGAGAGGGAAATTACATAACTGTAATTAATACATAGAGGGTTTCTAGTGCTAAACGTTTATGACATACGTGAACAGATGTGGAATTGCAGCACAGAGATGGAAACTGAGAGAGAATCGAGTAGAAATGTTAAGGAAAGAAGCCCCGTGGTAACAGAGATGATGAAAACCTCTGGCAGGCTCATTACACACACCTGGCATCCTAAAGACGGGGAACTCGAAAAACATGAACAGAGATTAATAAAAATCAATCCAAACTGAGACAGAAAGAAAAAGAAATCAAGTAGAGGAGACTATCCAAGGACTACAGGAGAACATAACATAGTCTAACATGTGATGGGAATCGCAAAGAGAAGAGAGCAAATGAGAGAGATACATAAACAGCTGAGAACTTTCCAAACATAATCAAGAAGCCTGGTGTACCAAGCAGGACAAATTTTAAATTATTTCTAGGCCTGGTGGTGCAGGTCTATAATCTTAATATTCTGGGTGGCTCAGGTTGCAAGTTTGAGATCAGCCTGGCCAAGTTAGTGACTTACAGAGATCCTGTCTCAAAAAATAATAAAACAAGCAAACAAACAAACAAATAAAATAAAATAAAAGAGGCTGGAGGAAAAGCTCAGTGTGAAGGTTCAAGGCTTGATATCCAATACCACACACACACTCACACACACACACACACACACACTCACTCACACAAATCTATTGTCTACTGTATCTAGACACATCATATGTGGTTTGACCAAAATATTTGGTGAATGTCTAAATAAACAAATGTATTTCAATAAAAGACACATTACCATTAATTCACCTCAAAATACTCTCCTTTGCTCTGAACACACTTAACAGAATTCTTGATGCTTTCTGGAGCAGTTCTGGAAGTCCTCTTTCATGATTAGCTTTAAGAGGTATGAAAAAATACGCTGAACGTTGCTGCTGCAGAGTGCTGTTCAATAGAAAGGTTGGCTCCAAAAAACAGCATAGTCTGTCCCCATCCACTTTATTCACTACATCTGGCCCTGTGTTACTTCTGGCTCTTTCCCAAAGTCCAAATGACCATAAAAGGCAAATGCTCTGAGTTGACTCAGGACATGGAGGTAGGCAACACGGTGCAACTAAAGACACATGCTAAAGATTAACGTGTTAATCACACCCCACTTGGGGAACTTGCGCCCATGTATATCACTTTTTTTTTTCTTGTGTAGATTTGCCCTTTCTTGCCCTTCAGCAGTCCCTTGAGGACACCTATGGCGTGCCAGTCTTCCAGATGTGCCAATGTTTGGTACAGCTTGGTGTGACGCTTCAATCTCATGTCCTCCTCTACCTATCTCTCCTTCCCTAGCACCAACAAGGCTTTGTTTTGGGAATCCACTTCCCACCTCCTCCTGCTCTCTTTGCTGTCCCTGTTTCTTATAGTGCCACGGAGTCCGGGAGGAGGGGTGTTGGGAGGGACTGAGGCTCTATGCTCACCCGAGTCGACACCGCAGATGCCCCGTGTGTACATCCAAGTGCGGATGCTGCTGAGCCACACATGGGAAGGTTGGGGGCTCGTTCACTGGCGGGTTTCATAGCTCCGTTCTGGTCGCTCTT
The DNA here is from genome assembly GCA_004027205.1 of Ctenodactylus gundi. Classification (NCBI taxonomy): domain Eukaryota; kingdom Metazoa; phylum Chordata; class Mammalia; order Rodentia; family Ctenodactylidae; genus Ctenodactylus; species Ctenodactylus gundi. The sequence goes on from PVKB01004476.1 coordinate 67,491, forward strand.
GCTATACCTCGCCCAGCGCAGATTCTCCTCAGACCCCTGCCCTCACCCCACCTGCTGCACAGCTTTCTCTCTAAAACCCAGGGAGCAGTACAGTCAGCTTGGTTTTCAGAAAACGTGGGCTTCTCCACCCAGACAACACTGGGAGAGCAATGCTCCCAGAGTTGCCCGGAGTTGTCTGCCCTGTATTGGATCCCCAGATCCTCCCCTTCTACTGAGAGAGAAGGGGTGAGTGAGTAAGTCAGCCTTGTTGTGAGTTGTCTAATTGTGGAACGACTCTTCCTTTCTTCTGGTACCTCCGTCACAGTCACCCTTGGAGCTCTTCCTTGTGATTGCCTGATTTCTGCTCCTAATGTCATTTCAGCCTTTTAGTTTTCTGCTCCTTCAGGAAAGGCCCATTTATTTATTTATTTATTCATTATTTATTTATCATCTTTGCAGTAATGAGGATTTAAATGAGGGCCTTCACACTGAGCTATACACACAGTTCTTTAGCTTTCTTATTTTTATTTTAAGACAGGGTCTGGCTAACTTGCTAAGTTGCTCAGGCTGGGCTGGGAATTGTGAGCTCTCTACCTCAACCTCTGAAGGCACTGGGACTGGAGAGTTTTGTTCCAGAGGTGGCACACATGCAGCCTTGCACTGTGCGCTCTGTGTCATCACTGGAAACACTGACATGACTATGTACTTACAGAATCTCCATACATGATCCCAGAGGTCACATGCAGGCCTGGTTTGAATAATAACTGCATTTCTTTTGACTCCTGCAACTAGGTTGCTTTTTCATGGTTTGCTGCACAAGTGATAAATGTAAATAACCAAACATATTCAAAATTTTGTCTTACTCGTAAGATAAAAGATGTTCATATTTCCTTAATTTGAAAGAAGAATCAAACTCACATGAAACAGCTGTGCACGTTTTCAGAAATGTGGAGAGTGCAGAGGAGATGTGAGGAAAAATTGCAGTACCGGCTTGTTAGCTTAATGGCTAACGTCCATGATTCGGAGTGAGGATGCCTTTCCCAGTGCCTAATGGCCGCCTCTGCACCACGCTAAGGGGCCACGTCCTGTGGACCTTTCCTCTGCGCCTTTGCCAGTAATGAGCTTTTCCACAAAGGACTTTCTGTTATCAAATACAAGCAGTTGGGTTTGCTTTTTTGTCAAACTCTCCCCACATATACATGCTTATGTAACTTGGATGTGCTATTTTGATTAAAACTCCTGATAGAAAAACACAGCCAAGCTTCTCTTTCCCATCAGGAGTGGAGGTGGCAGACATAGATATTTTAGACCCCTCCAGAAAGATGTGGAACAGCAGTGCCGGCACCCACCCCCGCGCCGGAAGTGAGGCAGCTCTGTGAACAAGCGACACTCCCCAGATATCAGAAAGGATACCCAGGGGTAAGTCACCTTAATTCACCTTAGTGTTATTTTTTATTTTTATTTTTTGCCATTCCTGTGGATTGAATCCTGGGTCCTTGAATTAGGTAACATCATAAGCCCTTCCTTTTTTAAAAATTTTGAGATAGAGTCTCCCTAAGTTGCTAAATTGCCCAGGGTGGGGTTGAACTTGTGACCCTAGGCTTCAGCCTCCCAGAGTGCTGGGATTAGAAGATGTGCACCACCGTGCCCTGATTTTATTTGTTTGTTATTTGTTTTTCAAATAAAAAGTTGGCCAGGAGAAGATCTTTGGCTCTGTTTCCCCCCCTCCAGTTTTTGCCCTTCTGTGGTCATTTTCTAGTTTGAAGCTTGGTGGCCTGTAGCATGGAGGAGGTGGTGGTACTGAGGATGATGTTGGTGGCTCTGAGAACAGGGTGCAGGTTCAAGCACGGCCTTGTGTTTGCCAGTCACAAAGCTTATTCATCTCCTTTGCTGTCACCTGAGTGTGAGAAAACCGAGAGGAAGAGGCTAAGACAGGCTCTGCAGTGCTGTCCGTGAGTCTGCGGTCAACTCCACCACAGCAAGAGTTAATGAGAGCGAGTGGGAGAGAGACAGAAATTCCTCCCACCACGAGACACACAGCAGCCTCCAAGAGGAGAGGTTCTTTCTCCCTCTTTCCGGTTAGTACCTGGGGCCAAAATTCTCTTCTTCTTCTTCTTTTTTTCCCTAACCTTGATATATACAGACTTTTGAACAGCTATTATTGCTAGTTAAAATTATGCTGGACTTTTCCTATCTACCTTGCAGACTCAGAGGTCAGGTCCAAATCCTCTAGATCTTACTGACTTTTCTTTAATTTTACACTGAAGCTCTTTTGCAACCAGAAAAAATACACGAAGAATTTTCCAATTAACTACAAGGAAAGAGTTTTTTCTTTCTGATTTCTAATCTATAAGTTGGAACATTTCCCAAACGCTGTTCTACAGGGATTCTACTACTAGGAGATGGTCATGGTTATCACATGGGCAGGCTACTGAGTGGTTAACAATTATTTTTAAAAATGTGAATATTGATGATCACTTCAAAAAGAATACTACAATTTTAAAGACTTCTATAAGTTTTGTTGCAAAGAAATCTGCTCAGCAACAGTAAGTCTAGAATTCTCCAAACTTATTTGATTCTAAGTAAATTTTTCTTTAAAAATTTCCACTCAAAGTCAGGTGCAATGGTGTGGCCCTCTCACACTGAGTACTTCGGAGGCTGAAGTGGGTGGATTATAAGTTTGAGGGCAGTCTGAGCAAGACCCCATCACAAGAGAAAAATCGCCTTTCATTTTTTTAAACTTTCATAAGCTGTGGAAATGTAAGCTTAAGTTTTTGATATGAGAGGAAATTATGAACCTTCATCCAAATGTTCCTAGTGGTACCCATTTCTAATGTGCCATTTGTCTTTTGGATCCTGGACAGTTTTGCTTGTTTGATCATCCTTCTGTCCATCCATCACCCATCCATCATTCATCCAATCACCCATCTATTCACTGTGCACTCAAGGACTACAAAATACTTTTTTTATAGCATCTCTGCCCTCAAGGAGCTATAGTCTAGAAATAAAGATGATGGATGTCTCCATTGAAAGACAGAATAGCATTAAATAGCTAAATAGTCAATTTAGTGATTTAATATACACTTCTTGAAAGTCTACTGTGTATTATCAGTGGACAAGTGGAAGTACTGGAGAAAATTTTAGGAGCTACTCCCTGCTGTCATAGAACTAACACTGTTTGAGAGAAATGGATGATAAACCAATACACGCATAAAATATGCGTGTGTGTCTTCTAGTAGGAAGAGCTAAAGTCAGAAAGAGGACAAGGATTGCCAGGCTGGGGCAGTGTAAGGTTGAAGTGGCTAGAGAAGTCGTCAGTAAAAGCTTCTCTGAGAGATGGCATTGATAAAGGATAAAAGAGTGAGTAAGGAATTGTTCTCTATGCCGGGGAGAAAGTGCAAAGGTGGCAGGCAGGGAAGTCTGCTTTTGAGGGCCGTCCTTCCAATTTTAAAGAGGGCTATTCTGTCCCTTTCAGTGTCTCACATGTTCCTACAATCATATTTTAATTAAATGAGTTTTCACCACTCAGAGATCAGATTTCCTCAATGGACACTCCTCGTCTGTCTGCTTTTCTCTCTTTCCCTTTCTTTCTTTCTCTTCTCTTCTTTCTTTCTTTCTTTCTCTCTTTCTTTCATGCTTTCTCTTTCTTTTTTATTTCCTTTCCTTTCCCCCTATCTTTCTTGGTGGTACTTGGGGTTGAGTCCAGAGCCTTTGCACAGAGTTATATGCAGACTTTTAAAAAATTTCTTATTTTAAATAGGGTCTTGCTAAATTGCTGTTGGTGGCCTCAGACGTGCAATCCTCACGCTTAGTGGAAGGTGGTCTGATCCCACCAAACGCCTGCCTTGGAATGAACACTGTTCAGTCACTGCAGCTTGGAGTGGTATGTATTTACTACATGGCAGCTCTGTTGTTGAAGATGGCCAACTGTAACATGAATGCTGCCAAGTTATGTTCATCTACCTTGTGCTTGTGGAGATCATCTGAACATTCATGGTTGGACATTGCCCATCAGAATTATTCCAAATAGCTAGAACAATGGGTGAAACTAACACTAACATCACCTAAGTAAGATGAATGTAAAATCCCATGTTTAGGGTCAAACTAGATGTGGCTCCTCATTAAGCCGCTGTGTTTCAAAGGGTTGGTTTATTCTACTAGGCTTTGTGAATCCCCTGTTCCATTTCTATGAGTAGACAGGACAGAATGCAATAACACCGGGCCTGTGGGTAAGTATTATTTTCCTTTTCACAATAAAAATATGATTTATAATGGAGAGAGAGAGAGAGAGAGAGAGAGAGAGAGAGAGAGAGAGAATATACTCAGGGGTCTCTTGTCCAGACTTTCCTTTCCCTGATTTCCCAGTAGAAGAACTCAACAGGACAACAGAAGTGCATCTGAGGTATCTATCGCTGTCTAACAAGTAACCATAAGCTTAGTGGTTCAAAAACCTTTGCCCTGGTTATCTCACAGCCTCCTTGAGCACGGAGCCCCAGCATGACTCAGTGGATTCCCTGCTTAAGCTTTCACGGGGCCACAGTCAAGGTAATGACTTGACCTTGGTTTTATTTGGTGACAAACCTATCTCCAAATTTCAGATTGTTTGCTGAATTGATTTACTCATGGTTGCAGGACTGAGGGTGCTAACTTTCCATTGGTGGTCAGTGGGAGGCTGTGCTCGCTTCTAGAGGATGTCTTTGGGTCCTAGGAGCAACTTGAAGTTCCTAGAAACCTGAGTTTTTCAATACGGCCGTTTCCTTTATGGACCCCAGTGAGAGTCTGTAGCTGTCTTCTGAGATAGAATCTTATCTAGTGTTGGATAGTCCTATTACCTTTGCCGTATTTTATTGGTTAAAAGCAGGTCATAGGCCCTGCCTCAAGCATGTTATGGTGCTGTTACCAGGACACAGAGATTGTGAGGCATCCTAGAACTATACACCATGGACACATTCCCTGGAGGCAAGATTGTGAGTGATGCTCAGAAACTCAAGTCTTTGACAACAGTGCACCGGGTATACAGAGACTTTATCTCTCTTTTGACTACTGAGAATAGGGACCCTTACCATATATGTTTCAGGATAGTCAGATTCTAGTTTAGCCCTGGACATAGAGTTAATATTCAGTAATGATTGTGAAAATGAATTAAACAGAGTAAAACTGAGTTGTGTTACAGAGCAATGGCCTCACTAGCAAAGGTGAACTGTTCTTGCAGACATTAGAGGCTCCGATGACAATGAGATGTGTGCAGGAGACCAAAAAAGGCACAACAGGAAGAGGAGAAGTGATTTAGAATATGTATCATATTGAATAAGTTACAACTTTATCCTTAATGTTGATTGTGAAGTTGTTACTAGGAACCGAGTGTGTAGTTAAGATGGGGTCATTGTACACATGATGAGGCTTTCTGGTCAGGCAAATTGGAGGAGCCAATCGTGGAATTCCATGGACACCCTCAGGAGGTTCCTAAATCTTCAGGAGATCATTGGGATAAAGAACCCACCACACGTCCTGAGGGAGAGCTTACACAATCATGTGCAGCTGTTGAAAACTTCTCACACATGTTGACTGACAAATATCAACGTGAAAACTAGTTTCCTGTGGTGCTTCCCCTTGTTCTGGTCCACACTGAGGAATCCTGAAGCCTTTTCCTTATTAGTAGGGTCCTATTCCTCTTTGGGGATTTAAGTTCTAGCCAAAACCCCTTATCTCAGATCAACGGGGAGATTAGCCCATGCAGCTCCTTGCAGCTGTGAAGAATTCCAAGATGGTAGACGACTCACATTCTCCCTTTCCTCAGAACGCACTAGCTCTTCCTTACTGTTTGTGGCCCCATGGTAGCTGTGCGCCCTCCCATTGCTGTGGCTGTCTTTTGCATAGGGAGCGTGGTGCTACATCTAGGAAGTCCTTGGGAGTTCTTCCTTCAACTAAAGGAGACAGTTGGTGAACACTGACCCCTGTCATCTCTTTTGTAACACTCATTGCTTTTATGACAAACCTGTGATTTAGAATGGAGGATAATGCAAAGTGCAGGAGACGGGCAGATTTCGGCATAAGATGGGATCTTACATCTTCTCTGAAGGCCACACTCCCTCCCACCCCAGGGTGTTTGCCTGAGATAAACAGAGGGTCCTGGGCAGTCTGTTCTTTCCTTCCCGAAGTCCTTGAAGGTTTTCCTCCCTCCCTAATCTCCTTTCTGTAGCATGTGGGCTTCTACTTTCTCCACAGGCACACTTGCAAGGCCCAGTCCTGCTAAATCTCAGCCAACAGGTTCAAAACAAACTTAGACCATCTCCCATTTGTGTGGAAAATGAGAATTCTTCATATTTAAATGATGGTTGAATATTTAGGGCTGAATTACCACACTGAACTCAAGCTCTTTTTTTTTTTTTTGATAAACACAAAATCATTTCTCTTGCAGACCTTTAAACCTAAGTAGAGATCATGGATGTGCAAGGAATAATTTATAATTTCAACATCACATTGGAGATGATATCTCAGTATGAAATTGAATTTTCAGTTGAAAAGAGTATACAGATTTGAAATAATGACTCTTCTGACTTTGGAAAGTTCTTTCTGTGAGTTCCAGGGAATTATCAGAGGGTCCCGGGCAATCTGTTTTTTTTTTTTTTTTCTCTCAGTATTATGCTCTGAGAAGTGAAGTCCTGTGATTTGGGTTGGATCCTGACCTGGGTAGAGTTGTGGGAATGGTAGTCTTGGTGCTGGCTAACTTTTGGACCCTTCACCACTGTGGTCATTCTCTTGGGCCACTTTCACCAAGAAAGTGTGGGCATGCGGGTGACAAATGACCCAGAAACTGAGGTGTTGAGCTGAAAGAGTGAAAAACCAGGTTAATTTTCTCATGGCTGCCCAAACAGCTTCACCCCGCACATGCTTTATTTGCAAAATGGCACAGGAAGAGGATTTGCCACACTTACATCGCAGAGCATCGTGAAACCAGTCTTACATTGAACTTTCTATCCTTAGGTTTTTCCTTTATCAAAGGAAACACCTGCAAGTTATGAATATCACACGCTGCTCTCCTTTTTTCTTTCAGAAATCGACACACCCAGGGGTTGATATACTCTATATCAATAATATACTGATGCAAAAATACTTTGATCTTAGAAACTGGTAAAATACATTGAAAGAGGATAGTAGTAGAGTCATATTTGCAAGTTGGCATTGTGAGCCAGAATGTCTTACTAAATAAACTCTCATTTGGAAAATTTTTAAAATTATACACGCGATTTGTGTTCAGTGCTAAATATTAAAAGATATGAATAAACCAGGAGAAAAGGAAAGAAAAATGCTTGTGATCTCAGATTAAAGAGTTGCTATCCCTCCCCTCAGAATGTTTTCTGTGTCCTGGATAAATCAATCAGATGTGCTATTTATAACTTGCTTTATAACTTAATACATTATGAATCACTTTCCACATTGATTGATTTCTGTGGTACAATTTTAATGGCTGCATATTATTTCATCAGATAGATGTACCATAATTTGTTTGATTGATCCCTTTATTCTCAGATGTTTTAGGCAGTTTCTGATCTTTCACAACTATTCCTATAACAATAGTCATGTATATTCATAATTTTTGCTCTGTTATATCTCAAGTTCACAGGATTATGCTGAGTAATATATCCATCTCAGGGAACACTATGTTTATTTTTAAAATGTATTAGAATTTTTTTCTTTCTTATTCTCCTGCCAATTCTTATTCTATTTCTCTCCAGTGGATTGTACTTTTAAGCAAATTGTGTGTCCTTCTGATCTAGCTTCTACACACACACACACACACACACACACACACGAAATTTTGTGAAATTTATTATTACTTAATGTATTTTAAAAATTTCCTTTCTCAATTTGCATTCAGCATTATGTACTAAGTGTTTTGATGTTGATTTATGTAGTGTGATTCCTCTCCTGTTTCATTTCCCAGGTGTTCAGTTGGTCAGGTGTTAAATGTCTCATATCTCTTCCTCCTGGTACTGCATGTTCCTGTGTTATTAAAACCACAACCACAAGAACCCTCAATTCTGCATATTGGTGGTCTAGGGGGAAGTTTCTCTGAGGTGGATCTCCAGAGTGGAATTTGTGGAGTAATATATGTACAGATTAATGTTCACTGTTAATTTTCAACTTCTGAGAGAGCCGTGTCAGCTTACACTCCTACAAAGGTGCAAGAGGACTCTTGTTCTGGTTGCCTTCTCCCTCCTCCAAAAGTGTTATCTCATTTTAAATTTGAGCCAATTTGTTGACTCAATTGTTGATTCCTGATGAGGACATTTCATTATATGTTTTTTAGCTACTTGGCTTTTCTTCATCTGTGAATAAATTCCTATAGCCTTTTGCCATCTCCCACTAATTTTTTCTTAAATATTCTACATCTATTTTTAATACATGCTGAATTATTGCCTTTCAGTTATCTGTTAATTTTATTTGTGGATTGAGAACTTTACCTTTTTATTTTTTCTTTCTTTCTCTTTCTTTTCTTTCCTTTCTTTTATTTTCTTTCTCTTTTTTTGAGACAGGGTCTTGCTCTTAGTCCAAGCTGGTCCTGAACTTACTAGGTAGCCCCAGGTTGACCCTGCCTCACCCTCTCAAATGCTGTGATTGTAGGCATGCATCACCATGCCTTGCTAATTTTTCTGTGGTGCTGGGGGATTGAACCCAGTGCTTTGTGTACACTAGGGAAAAACTCTAACCACTAATTTATACTCCTACCCCCAACCTTTTACCTTTCAATGGATCTTAAACCACGTGTTTTTTTTTTCTGTTATGACTTGGTCATTCAGAATTTTATATAATAAATAATTTCTCACAATCACATAACAAGTTCCCTTCTTAATTAACTACTTTCTTAGGGCTCATTGCTTAAAAATGGTCTTGCTAGGACAATGACTATGTATAAGAATCTTTTGGTTACAATGGAAAGAAATTCAGTTTAAACTAGGACAGTGGTTTAAAGAAACAAATTATATTAGTTCACTTGATTGAGAGGTCATAGGTTTCATGTTAGTTTCAGAAGCAGCTGGATCCAAGGACACAATTTGATTATTTATTTATTTATTTTAAAAAGTTTCACAGATTAAGATTTTATATCTGTTGCCCATGTTAAATGTAATTATTATGCTTTGCAAACTAATATACAACTAATAATAATTATGGTTTTTGGTTACACTTTCTCTTTAGATGATGTTTCCTTTTCTCTATGTTCTTTGGTGATGCTTATCTCTCTGTCTCTCTCTGAAATTCCTTCAAGTATTTTCTGCAATGCTGGGCTAGTGGTTGCAAATTTCTTTAGGGATTCTTGGTCATAAAAAAACTATTTACTTCCCCTTCAATTTTCAGAGACAATTTTGCTGGATACAACAACCTGAGTTGACACTTGCTGTCTTTTAAAGCTTGAAAAATTTTGCTCCAGGTTCTCCTGGCCTTTAAAGTTCGCATTGAGAAATTGCAGCAATTCGAATGGGTTTGCCTTGGTAAAATAATGACTGTTATTCTCTTCTTGCTTTTTAATATTCTCTCTTTATGTTTTATTTCTGAAGTTTTGATAATGATATATCGTTGCAAGTCTCATTACTGGTTGTAGTAGGTTATTAGTTGTTCTATATCCTTCTTGTACCTGAAAATTAATTTCTTTTCCTAGGTTTGGGAAATTTTCCTGCATGATTTGAGTGAATAAATTCTTATACCTCCAGTGCTCTCTTCTGCTATTTCTCCCACACCCATAATTCTGAGATTGTTTCTCTTTGAGTCATCCATCAGCTGCTGTACCTAGCTACTTTGCTCAATTCTAATTTTGGAGTCATGCCTAATTATAGCATTTGTTTCTTTAGCCTTGTCTTCAAGGTCTGAAATTCTGTCTTCACAATGTTCAAGTCGACTTCCCTTTCTTTCAAATGTACTTTTTCATATCCTGAATTTCCACTAATTTCTTTTCAAAATTTCCACTTTTCTATCAAAATATTCCTTAATATCTTGTATTTCCTTATTTACCACAGTCAGCTTTTTAGTTGTGTCTTTTCTATGCTTGGTAACCTTTGTGTATACTAGGACCACTATTTGTGTAGCAAGTTTCTCTTTAAGCCTGCTGAGCGTTGCTTGAATTTTTTTTTTTTTTTTGAGAATATCTTGCTTGAACTTATTTGTTTTTTGACTTCTGTCCCTGTGAATCCCACTATTTCTGGGGTCTCAGGCATCTCTGTGGGTGTCCTGTTTCCTTGTCTTCTTCCTATGTTTCTGTTGTTGAGGGACTTCACTTTAAAGGCCTAGCTGAGAGGTTTCTTTGAGTGGGTATGAGGGTGAGTCGGGGGGGCTGAACGTCCTCTGATTTCTGTGCTTGGAGTAGGTAGTGAGGGGGACCTAACTGTTTGATGGCCTCAGAGGTGTCTTGTCCATTCCCAGCATCCTCAGCAAAGGTCTCTGCCTCTCCTGGCTTCCCTCCCCTGAGGGTGGGGCTCTCCACTCTCTGAGATGCTCCCACTACCACCAAGCTGATCAGGGGGTTGGCAGCCTTTCTCTCCTCTCTACGACTGTCAACTGTTTCTTGTGCTAGTTTCTTCCCAGGCACTGTTTAAGAGTGACTCCAGAAAAACCTGGTATGCCCATTCGAGCTTTCTTTACCTTTAAACAGTTGATGTTTGGGCTGTATTTTTTTTTTTTTTATTGGCTCCTTCCTATGTCAATAACTGCCATGGCTTCTGAGCATTGCTTTTGATCTAGGCTCCAGGAGGCCTTCTCTAGGGGAAGCTCACAATGTGCTCACAGTTTGCACTATGTGTTCAGAGGCTGGCGGGGTTTCCAGCTGCTGTTAATTCCCACTTCCTGGACCTGCACTTACCTCTGTCTGAGGTTCCAGACTCTGGGCTTTCCTCCATCTGTGGATGCTGGCAGCCCCAGGCTGTGGTGGCGGCTTCCAGGGCTGCTGTTCTCCTCTGTTTCTGATATGTCTTCAGGATTCCTGACCATCCTGTGGCCTCCTTTCCATTTTTGGGGTGCTCCTTCTTCTCTTGGCTAAGTTGAACGGGCAGTTTTTAATTACATTCTCAACTTTTAAGTGAGCCCACAAGGAGCTGTGTTACTTGGATTCCATCTTGCCTGGAAGTCCTGATTATTTATTTATTTATTTATTTATTTATTTATTTATTTAGTAGTACTAGGGATCGATTTCAGGGCTTTCACACCGAGCTACATCCCAGACCTTTTATTTTTTATTTTGAGACAAGGTCTAGCTAATTTGCCAACTTGTCCAGATGGAATTGGAACTTGCCATCCTTTCCTCAGTCTCCTGGAATGCTGGGCTTATGGATGGGTGCCACCACACTTGGCTTCAAAGATCTCAAGCGTGGCCTTTGGCCTCTGTCTTCCTGTCTTTTCTTTGTTCAGGCTTGCTTTTCCATCAGGGGTTCTTCATGTGATGTCAAACAGAGCACCAGTACTCAGTTCTACAGAGATTGTCTCACGGTTTTCCTGGTAGAGCTAGAGAAGTTCTGAGAGAGGCTTTAGGTAGTGGCTTGAATCTCACACCTTTTGAAGTGGAGAGAGATGGATCCTGATGTGTAACAGCACATAAATTGTGCAGAAAAGAACTGAGGCTGACTAGCAGAGGACATGCTGAGCAGATAAGCACAGGTCTATGTTTTTATTTTTGGTACACCCTGGTTCTGGAATGGTGACTCAATTTGCATTCTCAAATGTTGTCCTAGATGTCTTTTCTTACTCCCTTTCAAAACTAAGCATTATTATTTTAAGGACTTCATACATTTAATAGGAAAGCATGACCTGATTATTCATTTAATTTGAATTTCTGTGACTACTATGTGGTTGAGGATATTTTCATACATTTACTGGTCATTTTTCTTACTTTTCTCAACCATGGAGCCAAAAGGAAGGTGGCCACTTCTCAGACTGGGACACCTATATCTCAATCTGGGCCTAGAAACTAGGGCCAGTCTCCATTTTATAAACAAAGTTGGGCCTGCAACCAGTTGAACCCCAGGGATACACTTCTTAACCTATTTCCCTTTGCTTGATAGTAAGTGTCATTTCTTTTTCCCCCATCCTGTCAATGGCTTGTATGGTCATTTAAAAAATTGGAACTGTTCTGAATTTCTAAATTCTACATCTTCGTGGAGATTGGTTTGCAGCTCAGGTACCTTGGGAAGTAGATGGTGAATGCTTTTAGATTTTAAAATCGTAAGAGCTTCCCCTCCAACTCCCCCCACGAATCCTAGGACCATAAAGAGCATCCTGCCGTCCCCAGAGGCCTGAAGGCCTCTCTGCTCTTGATGACCTTCTTACATATGTGCTGTGAAACTGTCCTGGAGGGTTCTTACTTCCTTTTCTTCAGGTAAACTCTCAGAATAACATTTTCCCTGCACACTAGTCATCTCCCTGTCCGCTGCCAGCCACCCACTGGCTTCCTTCCTCTTTGGCCATGAGGCAGCCACTCCAGTGAGGTCCAGCTGGATACTTGCCCAGTCTGGCTCCCTCGTTCTGTCCAGGATTTACTTTCTTATCAGGGACAGATGGGATCCCTGCATCAGAGACCAATGCATGCGTGACCAAACACCCTGCATTCACCAAGGGCTTTACCCTGCATCACAGGCATCACCTTCAAGGGCACCAAAATCAACCTTTTTATTAAAGTCTTTTAAGGCTAAGTTTTCTTTTTTAAAGAGAGCTACTTCATACCAATATTTAATAAGCATCTGTAGTTTTTTTCATTCTCTTCACACTTTGTTCTTGACTGCCTTTTTTAATCTTTCTGGTATTTAAAGCAGCAACAGAATTCATTTAACCAATCCAACCCAGAAAACACTGGAAGCCATTATCCTGTCTATGCCTGAGTGGAGTCTACTGTGATTGATAAAGCAGCTTAGAAGTGGCCTCTGTTCAGGGAGCAGAAAATGTTCTTGATGGAGAGGGGCAAGCCACACATCAGGGTGAGAATATACAGGGTTGGTGAGTTAGACAGATCAGAGGAAGCTTTCCTGAAGGCTGGGTATGACTAGGGACAAGTTGGAGCCTCATACCTGTCTTCTTTAGGTCTTGCCCCTGGAAGACTACATATACCAGAGAAAAGCACTCGAGAGCTCTGCAGGTTCCTGTGGTCGTATCAAGGCTCCTTCAGTGTGGGGGTGAATTAATTTTATTCCATTAGTACTTCATGTTATTTTCAATTAGGTACTGTTATAGTTTATATTCTTACAATCAACTTTATTATGGTCTAATTTATATACAGCGAAATAACTGATTTAAGATGCATAGTGTATTAGTTTGGGTTCTTTCAAAAGGCAGAATTTACAGAAATTATAACAAAAAGGATCTATTTGGAAGGCTTACAAATCCGAGACCTGTTCATGTGAGGGCTGGAATGTCCAATGGCTACTCAGCTGCGAAGCAGGGCACTCATCCAGGACTACAGGGAAGCCAGTGAGAGTCTACTGCAGATCTTGGTTGTTTGAAGAACAATGGTGAAGACCAGAGACTGAAGATCTGCAGTTGAAGATCAGTCACAGGCAGACAGGTGCAAGTCAAGACTGGAGCAAATCTGTGATGATCTGTGGCGTGTAGCAACATGGCATCCAAAGACAGGTGTGAAGGCGAGAGCTTTCCCAGAGGAAAATGCTGTAACAATCTCTCTACTTCCCTCCTTTTGTACAGTTTGAGTTCCATTTGGGCCTCCCACATCTGGATAGGTGTTCATCCTTCATTTGCTAGCCCACTCACACTCTAATCCAGGCTAGTTCTCAATTCCCAATCTAGGCATGGTTCCCAAACCCTAATCCAGGTGTGGTTCCTGATTGCCTCAAGTTGATACAATCTCTCCAGCGGTCACATATGGTTTGATGAATTTTTATAAGTGTATCACCTATAGTACTCTAATCAAAATAGAGAATATTTGCATCATTCCAGAATGTTCTATTGTACCCGTTTGTAGTTAGTCTCCATCCAACATTTCATTCCCCTCCAGTTAAGCACTGGTATAGTTTCTGTCACCATCAATTACCTTCGGCTACTCTTAATTTCATGTAAATGCAGCTGTGCAGTGCATATTATGCCTCTGAATTCTTTTGTTCAATGTAACACTTGCAATACACATTCAGGTTGTGCTTAGCGTTTATATTTCACTGCAATTATAGTCATTCTTATTCTTAATTATACACTACAGCTACATGAGCTTATTTGTGTATGTTTAGGAAGTTGTGGGTTGTTAGGTTACTCATCTGTGGTGTGGTAAGCATTTCCTCAGTCAGTCTTTGAGCATGTAAGCTTCCCAATAATCTTAAACATGGATGCATTGTAGTAATAGCAAACTAGTCCTATCCTACTGGCAAGACAGATATGTTAACATTCTGCAAGAACTCATAAATTTGTGATATTAAAAAAATTTGAAATACACAATGTGAACATGTTAAAGTTTTCTTTACTTTTAGTTTATGGGTATTATTTTATGATGGAGAGATATGTGAAAGCTATACTCTTATTTCATTTGATAATAGTAGTTACTCTGTTTCTCTATTACTTTTCCTACTGTGGAAATCCTGTTGGAAGGGCTGTCACCCTCATTTTTAGAGCTGTATGCTTTGTGAGCCACCAAGAGTCTGCATGAGCCAGGTGTGGTAGCACACACCTGGAATCCCAGCCCTCAGGAAGTTGAGGCAGGAGGTTCTTGAGTTTGAGGCCATCTGTACTACATAGCAAGAACCTGTTACAAAAATAAATAAATAAATAAATAAATGAATAAATGCATAAAATGGCTGAGGATGTGGCTTAGTAGTGGAGTGCTTGCTTAATATATTATCAGGTCCTGGGTTCAATCCCTGGTACAGAAAAAGGTAGATTTATATATAGAGAGAACACACAACATGAAAACTGAGACCTACATCTCCCCTTTATCTACACCTGGTAAATCATGTGTTCTTCTACCTTGGGGGTCAATTGATACCTAGGCTTGTGCTTTGGCATTAGTAGTCATGACCTCTAGGGGTCATGAAATCAATTTAGAGGTATAATCTACATAAAAACCTGAAATAGAATAAAGAAGATATCAGCTTGCCTTGGGCTAAGTGGGAGTAACCCATATGTTATAAAGCTTTTTTCTCATTTGAGTTTGTGTATGTGCTTAAATGTGTGCGTGAGGCCATCATGCAAAATGTATTTTTATTGTGAGTCATGGACAAAAATGATTCTGAGAAATACCACTCTGGAGGATTCCCCAAGTTATTCCCCTCTTGAGCTGAGGTCACTCTGACTTCAGAAGTGAGCTATGGATGTGTCTTCAGCTGTCCTAGGAAGAGTTCCCGACTGTCACTCAACACTCCATTGAGTGTTCTGGATTTCTTCCTCAACATAGCAGGCTGGCTGGCACCTGTCATGTTTTTTTCTGGCCCAGTCCCTTGTCGCCCTGTTGCACACTCTGTACAGACCCTGTCACCCCATTGCTACAACTACTGTTGTTTGGACATCCCGTGCCCATCCCCAGGGCATGTAGTGACCTCTTTCTAGACTGTGCATCTGGCTGGTACCTTATTCCGATCAATGTGGTAACTCCAATTGATGGAATGTAAAATCTTTAGCACTCAGATGACTGTTTACGTAGTGATTATGGTATTAAACCCTGAGCCTGGTCCAGACTGACAAGGACTATACAATGGTGGTCCAGATAGTACTTCTGCAGAAGAAATGACATCTTGATTGGTGAGGGAGTCACCTCGAGGCAGATTAGGGGAAGAAGGGAGGAAGGCACAAATGACAGTGCAAATCACAATGTTGACCTGGGGAGGATCTGGAGCAAATTGGGTACGTCATGCACATCAGCTCTGGAGAACAGGTGGGTCTATGATTGGAGGAAGGCATCAGAGCACTCTTCAGTGTAGTACTGGACACAGTGGGTGGCTGCAAAGAGCCTGGTGGGCCAGAGAGCTGGTAGGCTGCCTGCCCCTCAGAAGCCCGATTGTCTGACTCCTTGGCTCGGGGTGTGACTCTTCCTTCTCCAAGTGTCCTGCCCAGGGCTTGCTGTGAAATATTATCTTCTCCATCTGGTTGTCAAAACTGGAGCATCTTAACCCAAATGCAAGTAACCTAAGCTGACCACATCCTCCTCAAAGGCCCTCTTCATGGAATTTTGGGCTTCCTATGCAAAGGAGACTTCCAGGATATCCAAGCATTCCTGAATCTAATCCTAAAGTTGAGCCCCAAGATATCCCAGGCTCTTTCCAAACGATTAACACAGAAGAACGAAAAAGCATCACAGTGAGGATTCCTTGACGTGGCTGCTGGTAGAACAATTCGATCTCATTGTCCAGAGCATTATCATCTTCATCTCCGTAGAAATGGACACAGGGAAACAGTGTTCTGGGAACAGAGCCCGTAGTGAGCACTGGGAACAAGCACCACAGACTCAATGTGTCCTTGGTTTCGACGTGTGGCCCAGAGATCCCATAGCTTGTGTTTATGGAAATAAGCCTTCATCCTGTGGATGGAAAATTGTCTGCACTCTGAGGTTGCTTGAAGATACATTTTACATTAATGAGCAGAGTATAAACACGCTGCATTTGGATACACACCTTCTTCCTGTTCAGAACTATATGCTGTTCAGAAGACAGAGATAATGTATACTTGTCTTTTATTTCCCCCGCACAACCAGGGACTTGTACACGGTAGGTGCCAATTAAGCATGCGCTGAATTGAACCGGAGTGTCACAATGAAACGCTCTCCTTTCTTACAATGGATGGTTCCTTTCTCTTTTGAAGTTCCACTCAGGAGCGGGCTGTTGGGAGGCATGAATCACCAGTCTGGGTTAGCTCAGCTCTCCCAGGCAGCACAGCAGTTTTTAAATAGCTGTGCCTCCCATCTGACACTTTCCGGGGAGCTGCAAAGACAGCTTCAATTTGTATCGGTCTCCTTGCTGGAGAGGTGGGTGTGGGTGTTGGGTGGGGCAGGGGGAGGGAAGTGTTCAGACACCAGGGAACAGGATGCATCAAAGTAATTGAAGGGCCCGGGTGGTGGCTCTGTCTTTTTATTTAATTAAGTGACTAATGCAGTTATTAGTGAAATGGAACTTCATGAAGAAGATGCCCTGACCTGGACCAGCTGTAACAGAAAACAACAGGAACTGGAGCATTAGAATGCCACGAGCAGCTGTCACTCTTTCTGTTCCTGAGCATGAAGAGGGAAAGGCAGGTGACCACAGGGCCATGTAGGGCAGGGAGAAGGACAACTGACTGAAGTCAAGAGACTTGGAATGTAACCCTTGTTTGGCCTCTGGCTCAGCAGATGACCTTGGCAGTTTATGTCAAATATCCATCAGTCCCACGTCCTCAGTATTAAAGCCTCAGACCAGTGGTTCCGGAGGCCCCTTTGCAGCAAACACTTTGAATCTGGGGTGTCTTTTGGAGTGTAACATTCTACGGCTGAGAGTGTAGAATAGGAAGGGAAGAGACACGGATTCTGAAGCTGAGGCGTGTCCTGGGAGGCGTCAGTCTGGCTCAGTCAAATGGCATTAATGAAACAGCATTACATGGAGGTACAAGCGGAAACCCAATCAGTCTCTTGACATTCTAAAGTTCCAGGCCACAGGGGTGGCTAATTCTGTAGTTCTCTAATTTTTCAGTGACATAGCTATTGAGGACATTGATGAAAATGTCCTTCATCTGCAAGCAATACATCCGAGACTTTGATATTGAGGTTTAGGATCGTACATCTTCTGATACGAGCACACCTCCTACATCGAGTGGTCCTCGGAAAAGCAACATGAATACTGCCTAGGATCTGCAGAGGCTTGCTATTAAAGTAGAGCCAAACAAGAAGTGTCGGTTAATAGCATTCACATTCAAATGATATGCGGTGTTGTGGAGAAATGATATTTTGCTTAAACAGCTTTGGAGAAAAATGTTTAGTTGCAACACGTTCTGGTCCCACTCAATCACGTTTTCTCCATAAGGAGTGAGCACCAGGCGTGGCCCCGGCTCAACTCCCCTGAACCTGCCAAGTAGCAATAGAATCCTCTAGTGAATATGCAAAAGACAATAATTTGTGTCATTTGGAAAAAAAATGAGTGTCCCAAATTATAAAATCAATATAGCACGTGGGAAGTAAGTTTGAAGTTGAAAAATAGCAAAGTGAAAGAATTACATGTTGACATCCTCCTTTAGCAGATGACTGCAAGCACAATGCTTCCCAAGAGATTACGAGCTCAGTCACAGTTGTTGCAAGACGTTTGCGCTCTCCCATTACTTAGAAGACATAGAAGACTCCAGAAGCAAAGAGTTACAGCAGTAAGTGTCTGAGATGAGCTCAGTCAATGCTGCAGTCTCAGAAGAGCTCATTTATCTTGTGGTAGGCCTATATGTTTCTTGGAAAGCAAGTTAAATATTAATGATTCCTTTAAAAGCTGATACAAAGAGAAACAATTTTTTTCACACCTATAATAGGATACTTCAAGAGTTTTGCCAAGAAGTAATAGTGTGTGTCTGTTTGTGTATAAAACAAATGTCCTAAAAGCCCACTGTAACTTGAAAATAATGCAAATTGAAAATAACCTCTTGGTTCAGCCTTGTCTACTTTAAACATGTTCATAACAGTTACACTAGCCTACAGTTGGGCAAAATCATCCAGCACAAAGTATATTTTAAAATCTAGTGTTGAATAACTCATGAGGCTCATCAGGGGCTACAGCTCACTGCTGCTGGCCAGTAGCATCGTAAAAGAGTATTGTAAATACAGCTGGCCTAGGAAGAGATCAAAATTCAAATTTCAAAGTATGGTTTCTACCGCATATGTATCACTTTCGCACCATTGTAAAGATGAAAAATCCTGTTAAGCCATTGTAAGGTGAAGGTCAGCACTGTATTACCTCAGTTCCTGGGACTGCCAGAGCAAAGTACTATACACTGAATGGTTTACAAAAATTTATTTCTGGTAGCTGTGAAGGCTGGGACATCCAAGGTCGAGGTGCTGACAGACGGGTTTCATGCCAAGGCCTCTTCTCTGGTGGTTCCTGGAGCCATACTGCTATGTGCTTGTACGCCCTCTTCTCTGTATGCACTTGGAGAGAGAGAGAGTAATTCTGATTTTTTCTTTGTAAGGGACCAAGTCCCAGCATGATGGCTTTTCCCTCACAACCTCATCTTTTGCTCATCACCTTCCAAAGCCTTCACTTCCAAATGCTATTACATTGGAGGTTAGGGCCTCAGCATATGTATTTTGGAAAAGCACAAACATTTAGTCAGATGCTGTATACAGTGTATATTTGCTTAAAAGCTATATATTTTCCAGACTGTTGCCCTGAAGGTCAGCAGGTAGCGAAATCAGGAACATCTAGCCAGTCAGTGCAAAAGGTTGCCCAAGAGGAGTGAGTGAAACACTAGGGAGACAGACCTCACATGGGCCTTGTCCCAGCCTGGCAGCACATGTGGGCAGGCACTGGCTTGAGGCCTACATTTGTGGAGCCTCTGCTGCGTGTTCAGTACAGCTAGAGAGGGGAGAGATCAAGGCGTTGGTAAGACAATTGAGTTGACTACCTATGAGAAACATTTCACAAACCATGAGATGCTGATTGGAAGGGTCATAGGTAGCCCTCCAGGGCGCCTCTGACAGCCGCATTTCATCCAACAAGCTACCTGTAACAGAACAGCAGGGACTTGGAGAAGTCGCTTCTCACCACTGGACCGTTCACAACGTCTCACAATCCTGCTCAGAGTTTTCACCCACATCCTGACCCTCAAACTTCTGCAGGCCTTGCTGTCTTTGGGGGCTGGTGACGCCCCAACTCTTCACCCATCTGGATTTTACTTCTCTTCCTGCTTTGGAATCAGAGACCCACTTCCTCATCTCCTTTTAGAAAACTCTGGCTTCCAGGATCTCACTCTCTCCAGCACGCAGCACCTGCTCTCTGCACAACTGGAGCCAACTTGCCAATTACTGTGTTGTGAACGCTGAGATTTTGAGTTCCTCAAGGTCAGGGGAACATGTAATCAGGACCTTAGTTGAACTTGCCCAGCAGCTGAGAACCAAGCTAGGAAGAAAGGGGCTCAGGAGTGTTTTTTGATAAAAATCAGGCCCTGAGAGGTTAGCCCTTGCCAAATGACTGCACAAATAGGGGCAGGCATTCCTTTCCTAGGCCAAGGGGCATTTTGTTCTTGTTGAGATATGTAACATGTAAAAAATTCTTGACAATGTGTTACAGTGAAATAGTCTTCTGTCATATGTTAGAAGGCGGAGAAACAGGCCAAAATTTTTATGTAACCACAAAGTGACAGGTTTTTTAGCATATTACTTAATTTAATTTTGCAACAAGCCTGGGAGTTAGGTATGTCTACATTATAGATGAAAAAAAAATTGAGGCTTTAGATGTACTGTAACTTTCCCAAAGCTGTCTGCTTATCAAATGGCAGAATACGAATAATGTTTAAGCTTTTCATTTGCAGGTCATGCTTTTTTCACAAACTAAAGAGTGTTCCAACACATGGAACACATACAAGCATGTGAAATCATGGTTTCAGGTTTAAAATGTCCTTCTTAATATCAGAAATAAAATACACCCAAAAAAAGAATAGATTCAAACCTTTTGCAAATACTTCATAATAAGTCAGGTGCATATTGAACCTGTTTCATTTTATTTATTTATTTATTTATTTATTTATTTATGAGACAGGCTCTTGTCCTGTAGTCAGGCTGGTTCTGAATTCACTATATAGACTAGGCTTGTCTAAAACTCATGACGAGCCTCTTACCTCAGCCTCCTGAGTGCTGGGATTAAAGACACGTACCACCACATCCAGATAGAACGTGGTACTAGGGGATTGAACCCGAGGCCCGTGCTTCCTAAGCAAGTACCCTAATCACTGAACTACACCTCAAGTCTTATATTAAACTTAAAGGAAAGACTTTTTTAAAACGAAAAGCTTGACATAGTCTTCAGGGAAAGGCACATCAAATCTACAATTAACTATCACTTCATACCTTATGGGATAGCTTTAATAACAATAAAGAAAATATTAATTGATGGCTAATACTTGGAGAAGCTTGAGCCCTCATCTACTGTTGGTAGAAATGTCAAATGGCTCACACTCACTTTGGAAAATTGCCTGGCAGTTTCCGCAAATGTTAGACAACTATTATATGATGCAGAATTCTACTTGTAGGTATATATATCCAAGAGAAAGAAAAGTATATGTCCACACAAAAACTTGTACATGAATGCTCCTGGCAGTGTTATTTGTGATAGCCAGGAAATTGTAATAACCTGAAAGAGGAAGATGTAGCCTATCCACAGAATGGAATACCATTTGACAATAAAAAGGAATAAAACACCGAAATATACCACAACATGGATGAGTTTTGAAAAATATTACATTATGCATATGATTCTAATCACAGGTGACCAGATATTACATTAATAAAGTTCTGTTCATACAAAATTGTCAGAAATTGGAAAGTCTGTAGAGGTGATAGTAGATTAAGAGTTTCCAAACTCTGGGGAGGAGAGAGAGTGAATTTTCTTTCTTGGGAAATAGATTTAAAAATCATATAGTGGAGATGATCTCACAACATTGTGTATATAGGATAGATCATTAATTGTACACTGAAATAGATACATTTTATGAATTCTATCTCAAGAAAGCTGTTCTTACAAAAAGAAAGGAAAAAAAGACAGGAAAGATAAAGAGAGGAAGGTACCTCCTGTCCTTGAAGGGCCCCAGGAGCTGGTTCACATAGGGACCGGTCTCCCAGCTGTTTTTTGAGGGCCTCACACATCTTCTCAGCACCATGCCTCTGCTCGCCTTCTGCTCATCCTGTGCATCTGGAAGGTTTTTTCTACTTCTGCGTGGGTGGAGGCTCCCTGTCCCACCGCGACGCCCAGGCAATGCTTCACTCACTCCTGCTGCGGTTTTGAGGAGCAGCCTGGCAGGTTGCCCAACTCTCTTACTTGTCTGTGTGCTCAAACATTGAGCTTCTTTTGGGCCTGTCATGTGGTGTCACAGCTCCTGGCTCCTATACATCTTCCTGCTGATTATAAAGTTCCCGAAGGGCTGAGACACTGTCCTGTGTACTTGAGGACCCAGTAGTTGGTATACAGCCTGCAGATAGCAGATGTGAGGTCAAAGCTTATGGAGTGGAACTGTACATACCTACCGGAACACCAGCTGTGAACACACATTTCCAAGAGGAGCCAAGACAGAGTTCACTGCATTTGGTGTACATGTTTCCATTGTGGTGAAAAGCCCTCAGCTCTGAAATTTATGAAGCTGGAAACTCTGCTATCTAGGGTTGGGAGAAAAAAAAGGCAACTTCTTCTAGAAATTCAGAATGCCAAAATGTCAAAGGGAATTACCTTAAAAATGGCAGCTTACTCTGAGCTGACGATATAGTTTGCCTTGTGCACAACAAAAGAAACTGAATTGATTTCATAACTTGTCTGCCAATTTTAAGAAAGATTACTGAAAATACTAAAACTTTTATGAACGATAAATATTTGCTATTCGAATGACAAATTATGAAGCTGGGCGTGATGGTGCACACCCCATCACTCAGGAGGCTGAGGCAGGAGGATTGCCATGAGTTCGAGGCCAGTCTGGGCTACATAGTGAGTTCAGAACCAGCCTGGACTACTGAGTGAGACCCTGTCTCAAACAAGAAAAAATTACAAATGATCTTGTTCTCAGTTTGGGTTTATTTATAAAGTTATAAATTATAAAGCTATAAATTTATAAAGAAATTCATTTTTAAGGCAGAGGAACCTCTGTGAACCCAAGGCCTAAAGGGGTACTGAACTTCAGAGTGGAATGGATCCCTGCTCTGGGGCTCAGTGGGACCCCCACGGGGAAGGAGGGGTTCCCGCTCTCCTCAGACTCTGTGTTAGATTTCCCTCTACCACACATAGGCCTTTGTGCA
Organism: Ctenodactylus gundi; assembly: GCA_004027205.1. Lineage (NCBI taxonomy): Eukaryota > Metazoa > Chordata > Mammalia > Rodentia > Ctenodactylidae > Ctenodactylus > Ctenodactylus gundi. The sequence continues at coordinate 90,382 of PVKB01004476.1, forward strand.
TCTTGGTTACCGCAATTCAAACTAGCGCCCCAACACTTCATGGTTGGCTTCCTTTAACACTAGAGTGAAGCTGACACGAAAATGCGTTCATCTCCAAATTACTGATACATACCCTTATAGACCCAATTTTAATAAATTGCAGATTAAAAACAGCCTCCTTAATTCCAAAGATTAAATCCACTAATAAGTTCTTAGAACATCACTGTCCGTACTAAGAACTCCTTGTCTTGACTTGAGTTGGGTACTCTGGGTCATTATGTGGGACAGTGTGCAGTAGGTAGACCAAGAGTGGGGTAAGTAGTCCCAGCAGAAGGGTGTGGCTGCTGGGCTCACAAAACAGTAAGTCCACTCCGTGGGACAGTGCTCTTGGCTCTTCCTCAGTGACTTTCATACCATTTCTCCACAACCGCACTAGAGTTCCCTAAACTCTTTTCTGTGAAGTAAATAATAATAATAATGGTTCTATTATAATAGCAAAAAATCCTTTATTATTCTGACCAAATCTTCCTAAGCTCTGTTTTCACTTTATTCTTTAAAAAGATGTTTTCTTTCCTGGAAATGTATACATTGCATTACAAAATGAATTATTATTCAAGCAAGACTAGGGAGAGTTGTAATTTTATCAAGACCCTCAGGAGGTGCAGGGCTTTGACTGGTAAAGGGATATAGTGGCAGAGTTGTCAGAATGAGGAAGGGATGTTAAAATTTTATCTCTTAATTTTTAAGTCTCTAAACAATGTGAAAAGCTGGCCCACATCCCAGGAGACAGGTTGGAAATCTAGTCCACAAAGTGGGAGGAAAAGGGATACATTTGGCTGCTTCTGTAGATGTCAGGGCTGGCTCACTGGAGCCCTGAGCTTAGGAAGTTAAGGGACAGACAACACCCATGAGAGATTACAACTTCTAATGTCCTGTGGAACCAAGTCTACATTGCTACTTTGAGCTGGAGGATGGGAAATTATTGAGTCAGAGCATTCAGGTTCCTGTCCAGAGACGACAGCTGAGATGGAGCTGAAAGTGTGAAGAGATGTTGTGGGATGGGTGTTTACAGGCTTCCAGTCCTTAAGCTTTGATGGGATTCAGAGATGGGTTGAGGACCTATCAGGGAACTGGGGCTGAAATCAGGAAACCAAAGTCAGCTGCTGCTTAGCCAAAGGCTGAAGGAGGCAGGGGAAGTATCTTCGGATAATGAAACATTCCCAGTCCAGACCCACTGGCAGGCTGAGACTTCTGACACCCCTACCCCTATCAGGATTGGATGAGGGTGAGATTGTAGTTGCAAGAGGGCCATGGAAGGTAAGGGCGGGCCACCTGGAATGGCAGACCACGTTCAGGCGCAAGGGTCCGAAGTCCTGTGTTGTTATGAGAGCTCTCTCCTTGCCATCCTTGATCTCAAGGATGTATCTTTTTTCTAAGCATATTTTCTTACCTGTAAAGCAGGAAAAGAAATAGTAGCTTCTGAGAGGTTTAGTAAGATTCCACATGTCAAGCTCCGGGTACATAACACCTGGCATGTCACACGAGCTTCTTTAGTGTTATTACTTAGCATTATGAAGAAAAAGATGATGATGAGGAAGCCATCCCTTTCCATGTCTTTTAAGAGGGTAACAACATCTTTCCTCGTTACTACATGTTCCTGGGGACATAAACAGGTATGATACACATTGGAGTAGCCTGGCTGTGACCGTTAGTGATTGCTGAATATTTCTTTTATTGCCCACTTTTCCCAGGCTCCTTTGAAGTTAGGCTGTGGCTGTGTTTCAGCTCTTGGATGTGGGCATAAGCTACAGCTCCAAGCCTGAGCTGGAGAACATCCAGTTCCTTCATTCCTTGCAATGACCTCGGAATCTGTAGAAGTAAGTAGACTGCCTGACCTGCATCCTGAGAGATCAGGCTTTGGGGGATGAGGGTTATCACAGTGTAACTGAGTCTATCCTGATGAAATCAGGTACTCTGAGATTGCTCGGGTGTTATATAGAAAACAATTGCAAAAACTCACATGTAGTTAACAGAAGAGCAGTTCCTTGCTAACAGAGAACTTTTGCAGCAAGGCATAGAACACAGGAAACGTACAGTGCAGTAACTTTCAGTGGATATATTTTCTGCAATTTGAGAATGATTTTATAGTAGTCTTTATATTAGGAATTGGTGCATATTTATGATTGAAACAAACTAAGAAAGTAGAAAGGAATGACTTGAAAAGAAACATTTTCTTCCCCTCTTAACACAATACCATCCCCGAAACATTTCTGATAGAGCTTCTCTTCAATTGCAAACACTTTTAAGAAAAGCACAATTAGGATTATCCTAAATACATTCTTAGATAATTTTTTTTTTACTTTGAAAATAGATTTTTGGATATCTTTCCATGAAAATCTATTTTCAAAATGACTGCAGAGTATTCCATCATGGGAAGATACCACAGTTTATCTAACACTTACAATTCAGTGGTCCCCCACCTTCTTGACATCAGGGGTCGGTTTAGTTGAAGACCATTCTCCCAAGAACGGAAGTAGAGGCAGGTTGGGGTGTACTAGTTATGCAGTGGGCTGTTGGAGGACAGCTTCGGAATGGCAGTAGCAGCAGGAGGGGAGCCAGGAGCCAAGCTCCGCCTCCTGTCAGGACAGCAGTGGCAGTAGAACCTAACAGGTGCACACAGAGTGAAGGCAGAGCTTCCTTCACTGCTCACCTCCTGCTCTCCACTCATCTGGTCCTGCCATTGCCTGGTCCTTCAAAGGCCACAGCCAAGTACTGGTCTGCAGCCTGGATTTGGGGACCCCTGACTTATATCATTTTCAGAACTTTCCAATGAAAATAATGTTGTGATAAGCACTCATATTTACATCTTTGCAAATCTATGGAATCTGCAGGAAAAACATTTCCTGGAGGGAAGTTACTGGGTCAAAGTATATATATATTTACTTCAGAATTGCTGAAAGATTTTTCTGGGCACAGTACAATAAAAATACTCCTATAATCTCAGCTATTGGGGAGGCTGAGGCAGAAGGATGGAAAGTTTGAGGCCAGCCTTGGCAACTTTGGGAGATCCTGCTTTAGAATGGAAATAAAATAGAATGAAATGGCTAGCTGAGTAGTAGAGCCCTTGCATAGCATAGCATGTACAATGTACAAGGCCCTATATTCAAATTCAAGTGCTGAAACAAATATTGAAATATTGTCAAAATGCACTTTTAAAATAGAATCCAAGTACCTCTTCCCCCTCTAAAAGTATATCAAGGCAATGGCAACTTTTCAAGAAGGGTTTTTATGCATTTATTGATGTTTACAATGCATTCTGGCAACCAATCCTTTGGCCAACAAACACTGAGTTACTTATTCTACTTCAACGGTTCTGTGCACAACATGGTGAGGGATGCAGATTTGGGCTCTGCACTCGTGGAAGTGACAGTGTGGTGGAGAGATAGCAGAAAATCACTTATTTACTTTAATATGCATAGTAAGAAAAACGTGTGCAGATCTGTAATAGACAAAATCGGGCACGTTCATGGTGGCATGGCCACAGACAGGTCCATGATAGTACAGGTAGGCTGCCTGAAGCAGGTAATGCTCTACTCTGGGGATATAAACTCACACTGCATCCAAGAACGGTCAATGACCACGTGGTCCCTTGTTCATCTTCTGCTTTGTTAACTTTTATGCCTTCTGTTATTTGCCAAGAGGTGCAATGTTGTTGTTCTTTTTTTTTTTTTTTTGTATTTCTTTTTTCATTAAACAGTGCCAGAGATTGGTAACTTGTATTTCCTGTTGTTGTAAATCATTGAGCCACCCTCTTTATTTGATATTTGGACTTTGCATGATTCTCTTTTCAAATTACAATTTTAAAATTTTAAAGTCAAATATAATGACATAAAGTTTACCATCCATCTGACCATTTTTTAAACTGCTCAGTTCAGTGAGGTTAAGAACATTTACATCGTGCAGCTCATCTTCACAAATCTTTTTCCTAACCTGAAAATTTGTGCCTATTAAAAATGGCTCTCTTTTTCCCTTCCCCAGCTATCGGAAGCCGCCATATTGCTTTCTACTTCATTTGTTGTTTTGTAATTGGCATATTTTACTTGCCATAATATCTCACGGTTCCTGCACGTTGTAGTATGTGTCAGAATTTCCTTTCTTTCTAAGACTGAGTCATAATTGTACTGTGTAGCCCCTACATTTTGTTTATCCATTTCTCTGTTGATGGACACTTGGACCCTTCACCTGTTGGTTATTGTGAGTAGTGACGCCATGAACATGGGTGTGTGAATGCCACTGTGAGACCTGCTTTGTATTCTTTTGGACATTTACCCAGAAGTGGGATAATGGAATTACTGGATCATATGGTAATTTTATGTTTGGCTTTTTGAGAAGCATACATACTGTATTCCATAGAGGCCATGCAATTTTATATTCTTACCAGCAGTCCAAGAGGGCTCAAATTTCCTCACATTCTTGCCAACATTTGTCCTTTTCTATTTTCTTTCTTTCTTTTTCGTTTTGTTTTTTATTTCTTAAGTAGTAGCCATCTGAGTGGGAATAAGGAGGTTTCTCATTGTAATTTTGTATGCAATTCCCTAATAAGTAGCAAGGTTGAGCATCTTTTCACATCTTGCCCATTGTATGCCTTCTTTGGAGAGATGTATGCATATTCAAATTCTTGACCCCCACTCCTTTTTGAATTAGGTTGTCTGTTTTTTTCCTTTACTATTTTTGTTTTTAAGATAAGCATGTGCAGCTGGTGCAGTGGTGTATGCCTGTAATTCCAGCACTCTGGGAGGCCAAGTCAGGAGAATCCCAAGTAAGAGGTCAGACCTGGCAAGTTGTTTTTTCAGTGAGATCCTTTATCAAAACACTAAATAAATAAATAAATAAATAAATAAAGAGCTGGGGATGTAGTTAAGTGTAAGGCCCTGGTTTCAATTCTCAGTACTACACAAAAACATACATGCACACATGTACACACATGCACTTATGCATGCACACAAGTGCAAATTCAGAAGTGAGCTGAGTGAATTCTGAAAGGCATCATTGAAGCTTTTATTCTGAAATGATAGGCTTGAGTTTTGGCCTAGGACACATTCTCAAAGCAAAGAAGCATTTCTCCTACTCAAATTTCCAGGAGTTCCCACATCTGCAGAATTGTCTTTGGAGTATTGACTCCATGCCAGAAGGGTCCCTGTTCCTCTAGGAGTGTAGGGACACAACCTCCTCTAGGCAGGAGACTGGAAAAGGATCCTCCAGCTGCCTCCTGGGATATAGGGCCATTGTCTTGGGAAGGGATACGTGACAAGGTGCTTTTCTAACATTAGGTCCAATGAGACTCCCCTTCATTACTCTATCCCCAAAGCCAATTGTTCCTATAGTCTCCTTCCTGAGTGGAACGTCCTACAGACTTTGGCAAGCCCAAGGTCCTCTGTCTCCCATTGCTCCCTGGCCTTTTGGATGGGGCCACTGAGGAGCCAGGCCAGAGGTGGAGGTTTTGTTCAACAGTCTGAGAACTGTGCTCCCTGGTATCAAATGGTGCAATGGAGCTTCCTCTTCTCCACTTGTAACCTTACATTATGATTGAGATTTTGTAAGGCTAGTAGGTTAATTCAAAGCCAGGAAGGAAGGAGGGGGCGAGATAAAACCTATCACAAGCAGACTTAGCGTGCGCAGAGGGATGGTGGAAACACTCCTGCCAAGGAATCAGCTGCAGTCCAGACACAGGCTCCTAGAGCTCCAACACCCCTCTCTTTCTCACATCCTTTCGCCCCATCCCCTTTCTCTTTTTTCTTATTCTTTGCCTTCTTGGCAAAAGTCTTTGTTCCTTCAGATAGTGTGGAGGAAATTTCAGGTCATTCCCATTCTATACACTGAAATATTTCCAAGGCAAACTATCGTTTTGCTACTAGTATTGATCAACTCTCAGAAGGTAACTTCAATTCCTTGAGTTATGGCAACATGATTCCTGTTATTATGAAAGACGCCTCCTCAGAGAGGGACCTGGGAAGAGCAGAGGAGGACATGCTTCCACATACGCCTTCATCAGAGGGGACCATCCTGCGAGTTTAAAAGAAAAGGTAAGGAAGGGAGGGGAGGGGAGGGGAAAGGGAGAGAGGGAGAAATGAAGGAAGGAGGAAGAGAGGAAGAAAGAAGGAAAGAAAGGAGAAAAAGACAGAGAAAGGAAGGAGAAAGGGGAGGGGAGGGAGGAGGGGAGGAATGGAGTGAGGGAGGAAGGGAGGAAGGAAAGGGGAAGGAGCAATGGAAGAGATAGAGGGGAGGAGGAAGGAGTGTAACAAAGGGCAGTGTTTGAGAACCACTCCTCTACTAGGGCGTGGTGTCTCAGTGTCATCTCGCAGGGATTTTTTTTTCTTGGAGGCTTCATGAAGTACTCGGGAAGGCGGAAGGCCTCTTGACCAGGACATACCTCTAGTAGTCCCTCTGCATGTTCGGGAAGCTCAGCACTTGTATCTGAGGTGTGAGCATAAACACCAGACAAGGGAGGGCACCTGAGCTGCCCAGGCTCTGCCTCAGACAACATGGGTTGCCAGCCTCTTTGAGGCTCATCATCTGACTCCTAGAGCGCCTTTGTCTCACACTGTCACTACCTGCAGGAAAGGCATCAAGGCACCAGGAGTGCTAGTGAGTACTTCCTTGTGGAAATACTGCAGCTTCTCAAAAGGGGAAGCCCACCTGCTCCTTTAGAATATTTCAAGTTGGCAGTCCCTGTCTAGTTATTAAAAATCGTAATATAATTTGAAGGATGAGAACTGGAAAGTAATTTCTTTTTTTAGTCAGTGCTTATCTGTTTTCTGTCTTACTGGAAACTTTCATATGTTCTTAGAATTTTTTTTTTCTTTTCTTTTTTTTTTGGCGACCATGTCTTGCTCTGAAGTCCAGGCTGGTCCTCAGCTCGCTGTGGAGCACAGGCTCAGACTCACAGCAATCCTCCTGCCTCAGCCTCCCGAGTGCTGGGATTACAGGCGTGTCCCACCACTCCCAGTGTGAGTATATCTTTTTGAATACACACTCCATGTGAGTAAAGCCTTAAAAATGATGTAGTTATTGCAAGGACTGTTTCCATTTAGGAAGGAACTTACAGTATCAGAACTGAAATGAGAATAGGGGGATGAGGAATTGAATTTCTTGTCGTGGAACTGACATCCCATTTGGACTGCACTGTGGGCAGGCTGCAGAGTAAATAACGTTTTCTCTATCCCTGTCTCATGAAAATACATTACATTTAAATTATGCTTTCAAGAGCCAAAGCACAGAGTGTGCTTCGTACCAATCTATGGGATCAAGAGCTGTAGATTATTTTCTTATTTTACAGTTGAGAAAACTGAAGCCCAAAGAGAGTGGATGACTTGCTTGCCCTAAAATAGAATGCCCAAACCTGGATGGAAGATAAAAATCCTACTTATTCTCTTTCATACCAGGGATTTATAGACCCCTCCACCTGCTTCAGTACAAGCAGGTGTGTTTTTATGTTTTATATGTTAGAGTCCCTACTGTAAGATGTTGTCTAGGAAAGTGGCGTCTCACACCTCCTGTTCCTCTGTTGAGTGGCATATGGGCCTGACATAGCTTTCTGCCCTAGTCAGTCCTCTCAGGTCACAGTTCACAAGTGAGGAGAGAGTTTCTTCCTCCCCAGGGTACAGGAGGGTCCCAAACATTGATTATCTGTAAGATTCAAAGGAAAGGACCTCAGATATGGTAGCATTTAGGTCTAAGATAGTTAGGGGGCTTCAAACCTTTGGCTTCCCAGAGAGCTAGGCTGCAACCCCACAGTGCTACTGCTGAGCAGTGTTTATTGAGGGCCGACTGTTGTGTTAGTACATATACCAACACTTTTACCTGTGTTTTAACCAGTTGACAGAATTTAAGCACACTTTAAGGACAGATTCATAAAGTGAGTATTTCACACTTTTATTCATGTCGTGCTAATTTGGTATTTTGACCTACAGACATTCTGCCTTTACATAAGTTTGGGGGTGACGAGCTGTTTCAATCTGCCATTGTTGAGGGGCTTCCGAATGTGCGAATTTTCAGTATGAAACAAAAGATGATTGATCAAGTTGGAGGGAAGCGGGGCTCAGGCTGGGAGATCTCTTCCCTTCTAAGACCCTATTTTCAAAACGCAGGTTTCTTCTGAGAATTAGTTGACACTAACCTTGTTGTGGTTTCTCTTTATCCTAGAAGCATTTATGTGTGTTAGAAATGGGCCAAGTTAAACAGCCAACTAACAACCAAAAATTGAATTTAAAGGTTATTTGTATCTAAAGATGAGATGACAGTTTAACACAAATATTCCCTTCTAGACCATTACAAATGACTTAGGCTAAAAGTGGATGTCCCAAGTCCATACCCATGAAATCAGTGAAATGTGACCTTATTTGGAAACAGTTTTTATGGACATAATCAAGCCAAGATGAAATTGTATTGGGTGGTCCCTAAACCCAATAGGACTATTGTTCTTTCAAAAATTGGAGCAATGTGGATAAGGGGACAAATGGGAGAGAAAGCCACATGAACATGGAGGTCATGAAGGGAGTGATGTGAGTCAAAGAACATCAAAGATTTCTGGCTTCCATCGCAAATGAGAAGAAACAAGGAAGGATTCTTCCCTAGAGAACACTGAGAGAGCAATGCTCTTCTGACATCTGAATTTTGGTCTATGATCCTCCATAACTTTGAGAGAATAAAGTACTATAGCTTTAAGTCACAACGTACAGCAGTTTGTCATAGTAGCTTCTAGAAATGAATACATAAGTCAAGCTTCTCCTTCCTTCTTCCATCTCTCCCTCTCTGCCTCCTTCCTTCTTTCCTTCCTTCCTTCCTTCCTTCCTTCCTTCCTTCCTTTCTTCCTTCCTTCCTCACTTTCTTTCTTCCCTCCTTTTTCTCTTTCTTTCTGTTGCCAAGTTACCTGGGCTCTCTGGCACATGCTTATAATTCCAGCAATTTAGGAATTTGAGGCAGGAGAATCACAAGTTTGAATCCCACACAGGCAACTTAACAAGATCATGTTTTTTTTTTTTTTAAATGGCTAGGAATATAAGTATATAGGTTAGGGTGAAGGTCTTGGGTTCAGTCCTCAGTAGTGCGCGCGCGCACACACACACACACACACACACACACACACATAAACAAATATACACACATAGTTGCTAAGTGGATAATGCAAAGAGAAATTTGTATCTTTTCTTAGTGAGCAAATGTGTCTGAGGCAGCTGAGGGAGGTTTGCACAGCCTCCCATCATACTGGCCCTTTGGGAAAGCCCTTCTTCCTTTGCAAGAACTCAATGACTGCAGCCTGCAACTGGTGGGAGTACTGTTTGTCCACTTGTCTCTTAGTAATCTTGGAATTTCTAAAGTCCCCGAAGGGTCTGATCAAGAATTTGTTCTTAACATTATTTGAGCAAATAAATGGTTTAAGAAAGCAGGCTTATTTTTTCTTTGGTGAAATCTATGACATAGAAAAAATGACTTTCATGTTGACTTAACTTAGACACTAGGGTTGGGATGACCAGTTTTTCTATGAACCCAGAGACCAGACCTGAAGGTATTGTAGACATTTTTTTTTCAATGTCCACTCGTACAAAATCCCACTTGCTCTGCCCTCCTACAGGTAGAAGAGAGTGACTCTGGTTCATATGAGGTTATCAGTGAGACTGAGAAAATAATTTCCCTCCCCCCAGGTTTATTTGCATCCGCGTAGACTTTCATTAAGGTTTATAGGGCAGGATTGTTATTTTCAGGTGCAGAAGATTCCAGGTCATCTCACTAGCATTCTGGCTGCTGAGGAACCATGCCATCTTTGTCCTTTAGTTGTGTTTATTTTAATTTTATATCTCACTCTCTGATATGGCCCTCTAGATTGGACAAACTGAGTCACAGTCTTTCAAAATAGTTTGTGCTTTCATCAGACTCAGGCTGACCTATCCTTACGAAATACAATTTCTGGTGTATAGAAAAATTAATATTCAGTACAAAGAAAATATTCATTGTTCAGAAAAGAAGAAAAGCAACAGCTGTAACAAAACAAAGACTCCAAATATCTCAATAGTTCGTGGTTTCCTTTTTGACACATAAAATTTCTTTCTTTTTTTTTTGGTTGTATATCACTTACAAAATAGCAAGCTCTATTCTAAAAAACCAAAAGCAAACAACTTTCCCCTCAGACACTGATTTAATAGAGGGATTTAATTGAGGGATTTTGCTAGGGATGGGGTGGGGTACATTGGGGGAGAGTTCTGCCAGCCAGAAACTTTTACTTTCTGTATCTGGTCATCACTTCACTTTTCTAAAGCAAGTTTGTATTATGTTTTGTGATCAAGAAAAGCAATAAAGAGAAATTGCTTCCTTAGGGTAAAAGTGTTAAAAAGGAGTAAGAATCCTTTAGAAAGCAATTTCTGGAAAGCCTTATAAAATTTCAGGTAAGGTTCTGTTGCTAGGGAGTTGCCAAGGAGCATCAAATTTCAAATAGAATCTATTGAGCAGTGATGGATGGGCGGACGGAAGCTAGTGCTGTGCTCCTTGAAGGGGCGGAGGAATATTCTGTTCTGATTGGAAGTGATTCAGGTACAGTTCAGGGTTAGCATATCACCAGTTTACTCAGCAAGACAGGGAGAGGTTTTTGAGCCAAGAGAGTGGGAAATAAACCTGATTCTGTAAACACAGGTGGGACTGAGAACAGCCCAGTGCAAACACGGACATGCTGTTGAGTCTTGTAAGGTAAATAGAATCACATCCCAACAGGGAAAGAAGCTCAGAAATAGTAGCTTATTTCTTCAAGCCCTATAGATATTAATTACAGGCCTGGGACTCAAACCTGAGTCTGTCTGATCTCAAAGTCTGGGGTCTTTTCATGGCACTAATCCTCTGAAAGAAAGGCAGAAAATTGTTGGGGGATGACTTCCTATAAAAATAACTAAAGAATGCAGTTATAGAAATGACTGAAGTATCCACACTAGCAAACATTAGCTTTTGTCAAGAATTTGCTCTGTTATTACAGAGCCAGGTCTTGCCTAACTGGAATTCAATGAAAGGAACAGTATTGGGAAAGGGAGAGATTCTCAGAAGAGACAACAGACGATGGGGTGTCATGTATTTGAATTGCATGCATCGATGTTGAGAGACAGTACTGAAATGCTTAATGCAAAGATTTAGCTTCAGATCAACGAGGGTAACAAGAAACAAAGAGCGTGAGCTGAGTTCCATAGCCGCCTTTGTGTAGCCACAGTCTTCCTTTGTCCATCCTAGAGATCTGGGAAGGCTTCGTGGATAAATACAAGGGACAGCAGGCCCGTTGGCTTTCAATCTAGGTCTTAGATTGGCTTTGTGAAAAGACTCCATTGGAACTGGAGTGGCTTCGTGAGTAATTCTGTGTTCATGCATCCATTTAACTTTTGATTCCGTTTCCCACCCACCCAGCTCCTACCTGTTGGCTACTGCTGCCTATGAGATTGTCCAGCTCCTTGCCTGGTGGTTTTCATCATAGTAAGAGAGATGTCAATAGGCCTGCACCAAGAGTTTTGCCTCCAGATGTTTCCAAAGCAATGGCTCTTGGGTGACACCAATGGAACTGGGTTTAAGCAGTTGTGTAGCAAGGTCTTCCTCATTTCCATGCTGCCTGTGTCATGTGGGTACCTCACTGCTCTCTTGGGCTCAGCATTTCCCAGGGTTCTCTCACAAAAGTGGTTTCGTCAGCTTCTAGTCCAAACTCTCTAGGCACAGGGCCCTAGTGACTTAAGGGACAGGTGTCATAGCAGGAAGTCCTTATTCTTCCTTCTCCTTCCTCTGTCCTAATGACCCTATCCTACTTCGGATCCTGTCTTTATTATTGTGTGTGTTGGTTTCTTTTTATTTTATTTCTGTATATTTTCCATTGACAAAAATGACATATTTATGATGTACATAATGATTTTTGAAGTAGGTATACATGGTATGATGATTTATGTTCATTTCCTATTGCTGCTGTAAAAAATTATCATAGATTCAATGTCTTAACAATACAAAGTGACTATTATAAGGATCTAGGATCAGAATTTATGGAGCGGGGTTCCAAAGTGGGTCTTCTTGGCTAAAACTGAGGTACTGGGAACACTGCATCCCTTCTAAAGCCCTAGGGAGAAATTCATTTTCTTGCCTTTTCCAGCTCCTAGAGGCTACTGGAATTTTTTGCTTTGTGATCTTCCTGTCTTTCTCAGATCACATCATGTTGACATTTTGACTTGACTCTTTTGCCTTTCTCTGAGGAACTTTGTGATTATATTAGATCTGCTCCCATGTTCCAGAATGCTCTGCTTTTTTTGTCATCTCATAAACAATCTTAATTCTTCCTTGGAAGTAGTGCGGCATTTTCCCAGATCCTGAGGATAAGGACACAGGTACCTTTTGGGTGCTGTCATCTGTCTTTCATAGTACACAGAAGTCTCCACATGTAATTCTAGATACAAACAATGTAGGTGGCTAGCGTTATTGATCTCACTAAGAGTCTGGCCCACCTCAGCCAGCTGGCGTTCCTGGATATGGTCATAGTGCTTCTTGTTACTGCATCAAATGTGTGTGGTGGGCTCCTCTCTCAAGCTCTCTCCTGGTGACTGAGCTTTCTTTCCAGGGGGTAGGTGGCTTTGATCCCACTGGCTGGAGGAAGCAGGACTAAAAAAATGGGACACACATTCATCTAAGCCAGGTTAGTGGAGCTTGACTATGCACCTGCCCACAGCCAGCCACTCAGCATGTCATCCTAGGATGTTACCCATTACTCAAGGGAGTCTGTATCTGATGGCAGGAGGTCCAAGTTGCCCAACTTGGTAGGTGTTAACCACCCATTTCCAGCCACCTGGGAAAACCAGCCCAGACTGAGGGGGAATGAGGCTGGTAAGCAGAGAGGGGCCGAGACAAGAGAAGACGGAGAAAGACGGGTGACATCTGACTAAGAACTTATAGCCAGCTGCCTTTGACACATTGTCAAAGGGCCCAGAGAGTCACCTTAGGAGAATGGGGTTCTCCTGTTTCTGGTTTATGTCCTCACCATGCTGGCTCCATGGTGAGGAAGACACATGGGGGAGATTTGAGTTAGGCAGCTTCTGGGTCAAAGTGAGATTGGACAAAGTCATATGAAGTTCTAGCTGAGCAACAGGGTAGCAAGTGACATCGCTACAAATAAGTCTTAGAACTGACTGGAGAAAGCAAACTGGTCAGTGGGACCATCTGGTTGAGAAAATAGTTTTATCAATAATGAAAGTCCACAGTATTTTGAATATTAATAATTTTCATGCCCAACAAAGATGGTTTTGCAACAGATATTTGGCCTCTTTTCCCCCCAGTTTGTTTTCTTCATTGAATTTATTTAAAATTTCTAATTCACAGGGAAGCCCACATTTCTGGGTCCCCGTTCAGACTAGCAGAGCGTTACCTTCTTTCTTTCCCCTTCTATATTTTTCTTAATAAAGTGTTCTCCTCACAACCTACAAAAAAATTCTAATTCACATCTGGTAAGTTTTCTTGGCTGGATCACTGGGAGATGGGGGAAGACAGAACACCTAGAACTTAGACTCCAAGAAATTATAGCACCTGAAAGCAAGACAAAAATCTTGACCAGGTTCCAGAGTGATGCCAAGATCTGGTTATTGAGAGCTGGAAAAGGTAAATAGAGTCAAGATGTTGGGATGAGAATGGCACATGAGGAGGGCAGAGAGGAACTGCTGCATGCTAGTCATTAGGGACTGGGTCCCAAGATCAAGTGGTCAGGGTGAAGTATTTCCATAGTTAAAGTCTTTGGATGTCTGAACTCTGCCCTCATATGAGGCACTTCTGAGCCTTTAGATAGTCAAGAAATTCTGACGAGATCCAAACCCAAGGCCAGTGTAGATACCCAGGGGCCACCTCTGCAATGTCCTCAGGCTTTAGAAGAAATTGAAAAGCTGGCAGAAGCCCTTGAAATCAAAAGGAATCTGTTGTTGGAAATCTCATGTAGACAGAAAGAGCTGGCTAGGCCAGGCTGCCTATGGCCAGGAACTTTCTTGTAAGATACACATATTTTACCTGTCTAGCTCACTGGTACTGGATGTTTTTAGTTACCCCGTGAGATGCATGTGCCAAGGCACTGAGATGTGCCTCTCTGTCCAGGTGGAGTGGCCTTTCTTTTGATGCTTATTCACTTCCTTGTTGCTGGAACACAGTAACTGACTCTCACAATTGGAGAAGGAAAGGCTTATGTGAGGTCACAGTTTCAGGTCTCAGTTCACTCATGGGCAGCTGTCAATGGCAGAAGGGCATCCTAGAGGCCTAGCAGGAGAAAAACTGTTTTGTCCATGGAGGCAAGGAAACAGAATGAAGTCGGGGGAGGGGCTAGTGAGGCAGATAAACCCTTCCAGGTCATGCCCCAGTGACCTAACCCTTCCTACAAGGACCCGCCTCTTAACAGTACAAGGAATCAATCAACTAATCCACTGATACGATGAACCTTCATGATCCAATCACCTTCCAAATACATGAGGCTTTGAGGAACACTCTAGATCCAAGCCATAAGCACTTATGGTCTTTGGACTGTATTTAGTTTGGTCGTACAAATATTAATTAAATCCATTCATCACTTGGCCTCCCACAGACAGAGAACTTTATTTTCTCAGAGAAAAGGGCTTTGAGGAGTCCATATAAATGCCAGTGACTGTCAAGGGGGTAGGGAAGGACAAGATTTCCTTCCCGCAATGATAAGGCAGAAGTAACGCAAAGGGCAAGGGTCCAGAGGTGACTCCAGTCAGGGCAGCAGCTCTGAACTTCGAAGCTGCCTCCTTAATAATGTCACCAAATAGCAGGAAGATGGCATCCACTGCGTTCTTCAGTGAGTCATGGTGTTTTTAGTTGTGAACTCTGGCTGTCTCTCTGTCCAAAGTAATTATAAGTGATAATGACTACTGGCTTCTGTTGCTCTATCTGTGATATGGAGAGCCTTCATTTTGCCCCTTCTGCTAAGAGATGCCCACTACTGCTGACACTGTCCTTACTCTTCTGGCACTCCTCCTGGACACCTTTTTCTGCCTTCCCCACCAGTAAATGACGGCAGGCTACCTTGACAGCACTCGAGTGCAATTTCATTTGTGAGCTTTATTATTGTTCTTGAGACAGCTGTCAAAGTAAAATCCCCAAGGAAGCTTTCCTGTCGGTCCCCTCTACCCCTAAAAAAACTAGCACAGCCAAAGCATAGAATGCATAGTTACTTGTTGAATTTCCTCTTAACTGTGCAGAAGTCAGCCTTAAATTATGTGTGCTGAGGGAGTCCAAGTGATGTATTTATACACGAGGGTGCTGGAAAGCGGTGTCTTCACAGTATTTCATGTGTTTACAGCAAGCAAGCATATGGCTCAGTGGTATGTTGCATATAGATTACATATCTATCTATATATTTTTGTTTTATGTCTATATTTAAAGCCATAGATTATTAAAGTGTTGGGTCTCATTTCACTAGCAAATTTTAGGTCTACAGTTCATTTGGGATTAGGAAAACAAAAACTTAAAGAAAAAAAAACTAGGAAAGAGTAGAAAACCTCCTTTGGCTTAAGGCAGGGAAGATGTTGTATGACAGAGCCAGGCTGGAAATCAGGATGGCTGCTTGCTACTGGGCGTGGCCTTTCACAAGCCCCTCCACCCTACGCGGGATCCATGCCAGGCCTTTCTCTGCTCTCACTATCCCTAGAGACTAATCCCTGGAATCGTATCACCTGGGCCTTCTTTCTGGCTGGCGTGTGGTTAGGTTTAGCCAACAGAAGGCACGGCGTGAGACCAGGGCTGGCTGAGAGGGGTCAGGCTCTTTCTTCCCAGCATTCTTGTTTTGATGTCTGATCCTTCAAGACAGCATCTTCCTCTTCTCGGGTTCTTAGTTACTTTCACATTGCTGGGATGGAACACCCAACACCTACAACTTAAGGGAAGAAAATTTGTCTTAGTTCACAGTTTCAGGAGCTCTCGGTTCATTCATTGGCAGTGGACAACGGTAGAAAAAGCTTGGCAGAGGCCTATCAAGGCAAAAGCTGTCAAGGCATGGCGAGACAGGAAATGGAATGAATGAAGGGTGGAGTTAGCACAGGTGTTAGCCCTCCCAGGTCACGTTCCAGCAATCTGCCTCTTCCAACCAAGAAATAAGCAGATTAATTGTAGGAGTGAATCATTCTCCAAACATGAGGTTACTAGGGGACAGTCCAGATTCAAACCATTATAACTCTCATCTGCCCTTTCTTGGCCCTAGGAACGGTAACATTACCCATTTTGGCTGGATTCTGGATGCCACTGTCTCCTGTGTGACACCCGAGCTCTGTCCACACCTCTGAAGAATTCCATCTCCCCAATCTCTTCATTTGAAATCTTTCCTGCAGATTTCTGGTGGATACACTGGCTGCTCTGAATCCCTCTCCACCCTCTTCTGAAATTTATGCGTCGACTTTTGGGCATCCCCATGATCCATCCTCAGTGCCATTCATGGTGCTCCATCAGGTCACTAGCAAACACTTATGAAATGGATTAGTGATTGCGCATCCACACTGTACTCAATGCTAGCAGAAAAAATTAAAATACAAAAAATGGGAATGTTGCCTAATGTTTGGACAAAATGCATCCACTCTGAAGGTTTTCTGAAGCTGGGAAATAATGTCGAGGAATAGAAGTTGACACTGGGGTATTCTGAGAAAGCACAGATGCCACACGAGGAGAAAAGCTGTGACCTAACCAAGCTGCAGCCATGCATGTGCTTTAAGCTAGCCAAGTGCAGCATGTGGGCGATGTACATCTGTGAAGCAAACAAGCAATTGTCCTCTGAGCACAGCTGACCACAAGCCACCAAAAAGGAGAATGTCTGTGCGAGCCTTAGAGATCTCCTATCTCCTTGTCTTATGGAAGACTTTTGGTCTCAGGGAGATAAATGAATGTAGGAAGGTAAGTCATGGTCTCAAAGAGGTCTGGTCTAATGTTTAATTCCTGGTACCTGTGAGCCCATCCCCTGATGTAGCGAAAGAACCTACAGATGGAATTAAGCAAAGGATCTTGAGTGGGGAAATGACCTGGATTATCCAAGCAGGCCAGTACAATTTCAAAGGTCCCCATGAGATGAAGACAGACAGTCAGAGCAATCAGTAGGAGGTGTGATTCTGGAGTGAGAGTGACAGAAAGAAGGAAGCATGAGCCAAAGGCTGCAGCAGGTCTCTGGGGGCTGCAAAGGGCAATGAGATGGATTTTGCCCTGAAGCTCCCAGAAGGAATGCAGTGTTGCATTCCTTGATTTAGACTTTGGCCTTTAAGGACTGTGTGGAATTGTAATCTTGTTTTGTCTTAAGCCACCAGTTTGTGGTAATTTGTGAGAGCAGCGTTACAGAATGATTCTGTCCCTTCCCTCAGATTCATACATTGCTCAAAGCCCTGATCCCTAGTGTGAGTGGTTTTGGGGATAAGGCCTTAGGAATAATTAAAATTGAATGCGATTACATGGGTGGGCCGTGATTTGGTAAGATTGGTGTCATTACAAGACGGTGCCTCAAAGATCCTTTCCATGTGCACACACACAAGAAAGGCCATGTGAGGATGGAGCAGCCATAGGGGGAACTCTAAGCCTCCAGAACCCTGGGAATCACATTTCAGTTATTTAAGGAACTCAACCTGAGATATTTTGTTATGACAGCCAGAGCCAATAAGTCACAGTGGAGGTCACAAGCCTGAGGTCTTTTTTGAGTTCTGTCACTGATGAGCTGTGGAGTCGTGGGCAACTATGCATCACCTCTGCTCTTGAGTTTTTCTCCATTTAAAATACAGCTAGCTGTACAGGTCCTTGAATACTTCTCAGCAGGTCCTTTGGGTGCAGTGCAGTAATGGGTAAATGCTCCTTGAAAATGGGGCTGACAGTTGCTGTTTTAAAAATGGTGTGCCACTCAGACCTGCCTTTCCAGGTTCTTCACAGGGCCCATGTGCCTCATCTACTCAAAAATAGTTGATGCTAGATATTCCAGGGGTCCATCTCAGGGGTCCTCCAGACTGAGAGGCTTCAGGGCGACCAGGGTACTAGGGCCTCAAAAGGTACCTGGCTGATTAAAACAGAATGGAATTGGTGCAAGAACAGATGAGCAGATCAAAGGAACAGAACAGAAGCAATAAAGAGCTCATAGGTACATATAGGTATATACGGAAACACAACGTGTGAAAAAGGGGGCACGATAAATGGCACAACCAATGAGGAAAGACAAAGTGTTTTGTAGACAGCGTTGGGAAAACGGGTCATCTTATTACAGAGAAAGTGAAACCAGATAACCAACTGGTACATTGTACAAAGTGCAAGTCAGTTTGAACTATAAGATTGTGAGTGTGTGTGTGTGTGTGTGTGTGTGTGTGTGTGTGTGTACGTGTGTTTTGTTTGTCCAGGTATCTGTCTGTCTGTCTCTGTCTCTTTAGTTTAGGGAAGAAAAAGATTTTTAAAATAAAATTCAAATTTCACAAACTATGAAGCAAAAACACAAAAAGCCTGGTGTCATTATATCAAATTAAGGCCTTTATCATTTGATCAAAAAATTCTTACTGCTCAATAATAATTTCAAAATAAAAATTAAAAACAGATAAACATTTTGAATAGACATTTTTATAAGGGAGATATGCAAATGGGTGATGAGAATATGAAAAGATGATCAATAATATTAAACTTAGTAAGTCAGGACACAGAGAGATACTGCTTCACATCCACTATGGCTGTACTCACAAAGACAGATATGACAAATATTGCTGAGAAGGCGGAGAAATTGGAATCCTCGTGTGTTCCTGAGAATGCAAAATGCTGCAGTTACTGTAGAAAAAAGATACGAGTTCCTGAAAATGTTAAAAATAATTTAAATATTAACTATATAATTCTACTTTTATGTATACTCAAGAGGAAAAAATGGGTTCATACAGTAGCTTGTACACATGAGTCTTTGTGGCAGCATTACCCATAATGGCCAAGAAGTGGAAGCAACCTAAATGTCCATCACCTTGTAAACGGATAACAAATGTGCCATATCCGTCCACTCAATGAAAGATTGTTTATTAAGGATCGAGGTATTGATAAATGCTATGACACAAATGAACCTTAAGACATATAGTAAATGAAAGAAGCCAATCAGAGGAGAATACATGTTGTATGATTCACTTATTTGAAATATCCTGAGGAAGCAAATCCATTAAGGCAGAAAGTAGATTAATATTTTATAGAAATGAAATACCTATAGGGGATGAGTAAAGGGAAGTGGCTATTAATGAGCATGTGGCTTCTTTTGGGAATGGCAGGAACATTAGAACTGACTGTGGTGATAGTTGCATAATTCTGTGAACTCTAAGATTCAATGAATCGTACATTTTAATTAGTTGAATTGTATAATGTATGGATTATATCTCATTTAATTCTTACATCACACACCATAAAGTTAATTAAGACATATCAATGAAAGAGAAGACATTTGTTTAGAGCTGAAAACATAGTATTTAGAATATAAGGAAATACTACAAATCAGTGAGAAAAATATATAAATAGGCAATATACAAAACGGAAAACTCAAAGAATACCAATTACATGAAAAGATCCTCCAACTGTTGTGTAAAAACAGCAACAAAAATGGAAAAACATAAAATGTCACTTCAAATCTATTAGACTGAAAACATTTAGAGAAATAGAGGCAAGATCATGCCGATGTCGGCAGGATGGAGGACATGGCCTCTGATACACTGGTGGTAGGAGAGTGAACCGGTTCCTCCCCTGGGAGAGCAATCTGGCAGAAGACAATGGAGTGTGACCTTGGAATTCTACTTTCATGTATGTGCAACCAAATATGCGCTATTCCACCAATCTTCCATCTGTCCATGAGGGCATGGCTGACACGGGTGTGTGTGTGTGTCTGTGTGTGTGTGTGTGTGTCCTTGGCCCTGGGAGACAAGCCCAACTGCAACACCCATCACTTGGTGGGGGGTTGGTAGAATGTGGTAGATGCACACACAGAGCGCTGCTCAGCACTTAGAAATGATGGAGGAGATGCCACTTAGCACTATGAATGTATCTTAAAAATTTATTGCAGCATGAAAATAATTAAACAGCAGTTATATAAGGCAATTTTATTTTATTTATAGAAGCCAAACATACAGCCACACATCAAGAAATACACACTCTTTAAGGAGGCATCGAAACAGAAAGATACATCTTAGGTCATTGTCTTGGTTGCCTGTGATGGGGTGTCTAAGGGACAAAAAAAGGAAAGTGAGAGAAGGGAGATTTTAAAAATATGTTTCTTATCCCCACAGTGCAGAAAAAGCTGTTTATGAATTTCTTCCAGTCTACTTGCTTAGACTTAAACTTTAATGAGCTCTGTGTGTTCTCTAGGGCTCTTTACAATGCTGCTTCCTAGGCCAGAGCTTTGAGGCTTTTTCTTCTAAGTGGCTTGAGGTGGGAAACAGGACTGTGCATTTTCAATAGACTCACTTTGTGATTCTGTCCTTATCCTATTTGCACAGTGGATTAAGATAGAGCTCAGTTCCTAGTGGGTTTGGGTGCTTCCTCCCTTTAATCATTGCTGTTGGATTCCAACCTCATTTACTACAGTTGTTTTCAACCTTGCCTTATTGTGGTGTTTGCTCCACGTCAAACCAATGCTGACCTTGTTCCCACTTAGGCACTGGCTGACCCATGAGATACTGGCCCCTGTCTTAGTACATTTTCTGTTGCTTCCACTAATACTGGGACTGAGTAATCTATAGTGAACAGAAATACACTTGTATCATGATTCTGGAGGCTGGAAGGTCTAAAAACACGGCATCAGCAACTGGAAAGTGCCTTCATGCTGCATCATCCCAGGGTGAAAGGTGGAAAGACAAGAAAATGTGTGCATGAGAGTGGGGCAAGAGGGCAAAGGGGAGCCTACTCCACCCTGACGAGCTCCCTCCCTCCACGTCAGCATGAATCTATTCATAGTTGCTTACTTACCTCCTTAAAGTTTCGCCTCTCAACATTGTTGCAATGGGGAGCCCTTTCTAACATGGAAACTTTGGGGGCCACATTTGTATTGGTTAGGGAGAGGCAGAATTGAGAGAAATTATAAAGAAAAGAGGATTTGTACAGAAGGCTTACAAGTCCAAGGAGAGAGAGAGAGAGAGAGAGAGAGAGAGAGAGAGAGAGAGAGAGAGAATGTACGGCCTGCACGTACAAAGCCTGGAGGGTCTGGTGGCTGCTCAGACAGGAGACGGAATATCCCTCCAAGACTGCAGGACAGTTGCTACAAGTCTGCTGTGGATGGTCACTCTTGAAAGAACAATGGCGAAGACTGGAGACGAGACTGGAGCGACTCTGTGATGGAGCTCAGTGACATTTAGATAGGAGCAAGTCAACGTCCGTAGACAATCGTGAAGGTCAGAGCTTTCCCAGAAGCAGCTATAACAATCTGTCTTCCTTTTTATTCAGTTTAAGCTACCTGTTGGGCCTCCTCACACATCCAGAATGAGTGTCCTTCCATCATTTGTTGGCCCACAAATCACTCATGCACACCTACAAACTCTACTCTGGGTGATTCCTAATTTCTTCAAGTTGACATAATCCCTGCAAGGATCACAACATTCAAAGCATAGTACTCCATTGTGAGCTTCACTGGCCTGCAGTATGGCTAGCATGCTAATCTAGAGCTCACAGCTCTGTGACTTCACCCCCAGGAGCCGAGACAGCTTTCTCTTTACGGCAGGCAGTAGTATATCCCTTGGCACTGTCAACCTATTATGTTTTATATCTTAAATGTCCCCCAAATCTCAGGTGTTGAAGGGGTCCTCAATGCAATAGTGCTCTTAAGTAGATCTTTAGGAGGTGCTTGAATCACAAGGGCTCTGATTTCATGAAGGGCCTAATTCATTTGTGGATTTATAGCTTAGTGTGTTTTGGGGAAGGGGCTTTGTTATAAAACCAAGACTATCTCTCTCTCCCTCTTTCTTGGTTACCTTGATGTGACAGCTTCCATGATGTTCTGCCTCACGATAGGCCCACAAGCATCGAAAGCACCCAGCCACTGACTGGAACCCCTGAAACTACAAATTAAAATTAATCTTTGCTCTTTTTAAAATTGCTTTTTACAAACATTTTGTCACAGTGATAGAACACTAACTTACACAGGACCCGTACATATATCAGAAATTGCTGTGCCCTTAAAGACCATTAGCCGTGAAGGGGTTTGCACGGTGGGGGAAAGTACAAATCAAGGCTTTTCTTTCTGGGGATTCATTCCATCCTAGAAGAGAAACAGCAGTTCATCCCGTGGCCACAAAACTCCAGTGCCATTTGGAGGGCATGAGCAGAAATGCAATGTTCCCCCTCAGAGCTGCCAGGCCAGATGACGTGCCCACACAGTTGCAACTTTATTTTTTGAGGAGCAGAGTTACATAATGCACATCCTGGAATTGAGCCCCATCACCCAGGGAGACAGAGGCCTTTTCTTTCGCTGGCGGGTGGCTTCATTATACATTCCCCGACTGTGCAGCGCTGGGGAAGCCCCTCTTCCACCAGGCCACAGACAATGCTGGGAAAATCAAGAAGAGAGGGGGGCCTTGGATGAAATCCAGTGAGACCGGACGAGAGAGGTCCTGATTGCCACACTGATCATGTTGAGCCTGGGGCTGGCCACCAAATGCCCTCTGTGTGTGGTAACCAGCTGGGGCAGGCACTGGTTCCTTTCATAGGAAGAGGTGGAGAGGGAACGAGCTCACAAAGGCAAAGTCAGGTAGGGAAGACAAAGATGAGCACATGCCTAACATTCCACAGATAGAAGATTCCTGCTGGTCTGGACTGACACTCACATGAGTAAATTCCCAAAGCTTTGAGAATGTCTCCCCAGCGTCCACCTCAGAAGATGGCTATAAGGTCAATATATATAAAGTATGTAACAGCTCTGGCTAAAATAGAAATTAGGAATCCAACAAACATTTCTGAAATTCTACTATGGGTCAGACAATTAAAACTTAGTATCAGTGGATATAACCTAATATTAGTTCACACAAGACGTTTTCTTATATCATCCTACGACCACCTTGGTCGTTAGGTAGCATCAGCCCATTTTATACTTGAACCATGCTCACCAACTTACTCAGTGGCAGATTCTTTATCTCCAAGGCCAGTGATCCTTTCCCTGTATCAACAATATGTCACCTTTATTTTATGTCTTAGTAATTTACTCAACTGGGAATCCTGTTCTTTCTGGAAAACTTGGCCTAACCTCTGCTCAACACAGAAGCGACTCTTCTGTAGATCACAGCCTGCTGTGAGCTCTGCATGCAGTCTAGCCTGGCCTCTTTCTTCTGAGCTCTCCCAACCATACATTTCTCCCCGCCTACCTTTGGCTCTTCGAGAATGCCCACTACTCTTCTGATGGCCTGACTGGAGACTGTATCTCCCTTGCCTTGCACCCCGCAATAGCAGCCTGTGGAGGCAGGTGGCCAACTCTAGCCATGACATCCAAACAGCAGCTGTGCATTGACGGCAACAGTAGTTTTAAAGACAGATGCTAGCATTTTCTCAGTGACTTCTCTAAGTATGCGACCACATGAGTGTCTCAGCTTGGTGAACCTGATCTGCTAGCCTTCCTTGAGTGTTAATCCACCATTCTTACAGAGAAGCATCTGTTAAAAGTTGTAGTTTCTTGTCACTAAGAGTTTGGCCCCTTTCTTTTTTGACTAAATAGTCCAGCACTTGGTGGCTACTGGGACAGTAGTTGATTGACAGGACACTGCAGACACAATCAGCAGAAGAGGACATGGGATCTTGGTGTCTATGTAAAGTAGGAAATAAGTCAGCATCTATTCTCTGGGTAGTCTAGAGATCTGCAAGTGGACTGTGCAGAGGGCTGACCTCACCCCTGTGAGTGAGGGCCCAGCCAGGTGTGAGGAGTGGTCAGCATCTGGAACACATTGCCCTTAAAGAAATTACATGCTTTTGCTGGGTCAACTGTCATCTTTAGTGGATAATTTTCAATGGTCATCCTACATCAATCACTAGCCACGGAAGACAGGTGAGCAAGAACTGAGGTGGGGTTCATGCTTCGCCAGAGAAAGTCTGATTCCAATTCTAGTCCCAATACAATCCTGTGAGAGCATTGATAAGTCTTCCTCACTTTTCTAGACCACAAAGCTTTCTTGTGTAAAATGAGCATGTCCGTTTCCTCTTTCTTTGTGTACTAGAGAAATTCCTTAGAGAAACACGACCAACAGGATGTTCGTATTCTATGTGTAAATAGAAAGATGTTTATTTTAAGGAATTAGTTGGTGTAATTATGATGTCTGACAAATTTCAAGACATGCAGTCAGCAATTTAAAGATTTCTAGGTGTGGTTCCAGTCTGAGCCCAAAGGCCAAAACACGAGTCTGAAAAGGAGCTGAGGTTTCAGTTTGAGTCTGCAGTCAGGAAAACAGCAATGTGCTAGCTCAAGGCAGTCAGCTGGAGGAATTCTTCCTTCTTTGAAGGAGAGTCAGCCTTTCCATCTATCAGGCCTCTATTGGCCTGATTGGAAGAGTCCTGCGCATATTAAGGAGGGAGATGTCCTTTACTTAGTCTGACAATTCTGATGTTAATCTCTTTCAGAAAGACTCTTATGAATACACACCAAATAAAGTTTGACCCAACGTCCTATGGCTATGTCAAGTTAGCATGTGCATTGGTCAACTCCCCTGTTGCTAGAACAAATATAGAGTATCCACAATTTTTGAAAGGAGAGGTATTTTTGGTTCATGGTTTCAGCCATGAATAAGCCATGAGGAGCTCAGGACAGATATGGAGCAGACAGATGGGAGGGGAAGACACGGCCGTGCAGGGTGCTCCTCCTGGGATAACCATCCAAGCTCTATTCTGACGAGACAGGCAAGGGTAGAGTTGGAAAGTGACCAGTGAAAATACTGAAGTTCTACCGTGGAAAGCAGGAGGCAAATGGGCAAGAATGGGCAGAAATTTTGGTCAAGTTTTTGAGAAATTAAACACCGTAGTCAACTAATTAACCAATAAATCTTTCAACCAACCATCCATCCAACCAGCCAACCACCAGCCCACCCACTACCAGGCAGCTCACCCCACACAACCAGGGCTGTTGCAAAGTGAAGTGATGATCACTTCATCCATAATCATTTTTATTCTCTCAAATCTTATGGGTAAACTACATAAATCTAAATATTTTCAAAGTTTGCTGAAGATAAAGAATGTTAATCTCCCTCTCATATTCTTCGAATCAAAATCCTAAATGTGATGCTTGGGGAATCTGCATTTGTTACAAGTTCCGTAGGTGCTTCTGACGGGTGCCATTTGCAAACTACTGCCTGCAGTAGGCTGAGTGTGCTAGAATCTCAATGTATTGCAAGGGTAAGAAGGATTTTCTAGTCTAGATTTTCCCATTTTTGAAATAAGAAGATTCTCTTCCATGTTACAAACAGAAGAATTTGTCACAAACAATGCTTTTTCGTCAGTCACCAACTCAGTGAGGAAGTTGATTAAAGGCATGGATATGAATGGCTGCCAGATTGCTCCCCAGGACACTTTGGTGGGTATAAAATCACGGAACAAGTCCATCTTACACATAGATTGCGTCTCTGGCTTGTCTATATATGTGCCTCTCTACAGGTGTGTCCAACTTGGAGCACTGAGAACAGTGTGTGGCTTGTGCACATCTCTGTGGACATCCCCAGGTTGAGTTTATAAATGTACTTTGAAACTTAGAAATATATGAGGATACCTTTTCATAGCAGTATACCATAGTTTGCTGTGTGTTCTTTACTTATTTTGAAAATTTTAACATTCCTGAAAAGAATAATCCATTGATGTTTCTATATACTCTATATCTAGTTCTGTCAGTTACCATACTTGATTGCATGACGTCCCCATCTTATCCCCAAATTGTTATTACTCCAGACAATTTTTGGGAATAAAATAGAGATCTTGTCATTTTTTCATCACTAAATATTTCCATGTGTATCTCTGGAGAATAAGGACATTCTTTTGTAGATGCAGAGTGAAAACAATTATCAAGGAATTTAGCATTCATATGACACCTTTATCTAGTATATGGTCCACAATTACATTCTACTGGTTGTCCCAGTAATGAGCATATCTCAATTCGCTTTTCTGATTCAGGGCCCAGTGTAGGGTCGCATGTTGTATATGGTTGTCGTGTCTCCTCAGACTCTCACCTGAAGCTACTGCTCTTCATCTTCTCTGAGTGCCATGAATTTGAGGCATACAAGCCAGTGATTTTGTAGAATTTCCCTCAGCAGAATTCACCTGCATATTTACTCATTGCTAGAAGCAAATAATGCATTTTGGCAGAAAGACTGTATAAATGACTCTGTCTTGCTTGGTGTTCCACTCCAGGAAGCTCCCGATGTCATTGTTTTTTAACCTAAATCTCTCTAACAACTGCATGACCATTGCACTCTAGGCTCTGGATGTAATATAATTACCCACCTTTCCCTACTGATGCTCCTTCCAGTGTTTGAATATTGAGAGCAATACTGCAACGAATGTGAGAATGCATGTCACACACTTCAGAAGAATGAGAATTGTCATGGTCAAGAGGATAATTGAGGAGAAAGAAGAATGGATGAACACACTTTAACTTAAAGAATCTTGGTGTGAAACTCATGAAAGGATGGTGGCTTTGGTGGGGAGTGGGATATGGCAGAGAAAACACAAACACGTTGGCTCTAGTGAATGGGATGGCCACAAAGGAAAGGCTAGAGGCTAGAGGCTCCTCAAGCCCTAAAGTGAGGGTGAGGAGGACAAAGACATGAACCAAACAGTAGTAGTGACTGGATGGATAGAAAGAAAACCCTGTTTTCCCAAAGGAGTTAAAAACAACACATAACAGAGATACCTGTATACCCATGTTCATAGCAGCACAACTAACTATAGCTAAAATGTGGAAGACACCAAAATACCCATCAACAGACCAACAGAATTATGGTATTGATACACAATGGAATACCACTCATGTATAAAGACAGGTAGGTTGGAGGCTGTTCTAGGTAAATGGAGGCTACTTGAGACTATCATGCTTGGTGAAGTGAGTCAGAAGCAGAAGGTAAAATATGGAATGGCTTCTCTGATATGAGAAACCCAGATTACAATTATTTCATAGAACTTAATGTGGGAAATAATGGGAACTGGAGGGAATGTGGGGAAGGGTGAAAAGAGAGAAGGGAAAGATTTGTAACTTTGTCACAATATGTGTGTACACAAAATACTCAAGATCAATGTCAACTTAATGTTTTGCAATTATACATATCACTAACATGGCGAAAAGCAAACAACCTGGAAAATGTAAGAGGAGTGCTGAGTGCGCTACGGTGAAGATGCTCCCAAAAAACACTGAGTTAGATAGGAGAAGCCAGTTACAAAAGACCACAGACTGTGTGATTCTTGAAATCCAATATGTCTATAATGAGAGACAGCAACAATGGCACCAAATATATGACAGCAAGTAACAGAATAAAACGGCTCAGAACAAACTTAAGCAATATTGATTTTGGCAGGATAACACGCCCCCTCCCCCAGGTGCTCCACCACCTCCTTTCCCTCAGAAACAAGAAATAGACCGCGAGGGGAAAAAGGACAACGAAGAAGAAAAACGTACCGGCAGGACAGCTATGCAGACCAAGGAGGGAGAGCGGGTTCTTTTCAGATCAAGGATCCTTCCACTTCCACAGACTTCACTGACAAGTGTGAAGGACTGAACACTTCCCAGGGGCTTTCCCTCCCCTCAAGAGCTGGATGGGGCCCTGGAAAGAGGGCAAAGGAGGGGAATGAGAAAGACCCCAGGTGTAAAGCTACAACTGTAGACCGGGGGAGGGGGATTACTAGCCAACGATAGGCTATAAAATGTACTTTGTAACATTAAATTTGTAGTTTCTCCTTTCCTCTGGCACATAACAGAGAGATCCCTTTGTCATTCACAGAGATGAGTTGAAGAGATGGTTGATTTTGGAGGAATTATTTCTACTGTCTTCCCCAAAGCTAGCTTTGAATAATCTTCTTCCTATGTACCACAATGAGTCCACAATGGCCTCGTTGATGTGAGTCAGAGGAAAGCGAATGAACTCATAATTAAGTTGCATGAAGAAAGCTACAAAACTCTCCTGAAAAACATGGAAGGAAAAACTTAAGTAAATGAAAAGCTGCACATGTGCTTATATAGAAAAACTTAAAACTGAATTTCTACCTATTAATTGTATAAAGGCTGATGAAAACTACACTGTGTGTTTTAATTTTAAAAAATCAGACACCATTATTAGTCTTCCTCAAAATGTTCCCCTCATTTTGAAACACCCATCATTCTTGCCACGTTCTGAGATAGTTCTTTTGTACTTGTGTTTACCAGGTACGATAAAAAATGTGGTGAATTTTGCTCTTGAGAGCCATCCAACGGGAAAGGCAGGTTCATAAAAACATTACAATGTGTCTTCGCCCTCGTTACTCAAAGATTTGGTAGTATAAGACTTCTCGCTTACCTCTAAAGGCAAAATGACAGTGAAAGATAAATGTTTTGAATCAGGGGCCTTGAGGTAGCCATAACAGCACAGCTGAAGACATTGGTGAGAAAGGACATGTAGAACTCCTTCAGGAGGTGGCCTGTAATCCCAGCACTCAGGAAGGCTGAATCAAGAAGATTGCAAGTTCAAGTCCAGCCTACATAACCTAGCTGCCTAGCTACTTAGCAAGACTGTCTCAAAATCAAAAATAACCTCTCGATTCCCAGTCCAAAACAAAAAAGAAGTAGCAAGAATGATGAGATAAATGTGTTTGAAATGAGGAGCAGTATTTTGAAAGAGATTAATTAGAATGTATCTTATTGTAATAAAAATTTTAAAGTAAGTATTCATTGTATTTTGGTCATACTCCATGTTGTGGTTAGGATCTGGAGTGTCCCCCAAAAGTCTCATGTATTTTGATGTTATGAATTGTCTACAGAACCATGTGATGTTGGTGGATTGGGGTCTAGTCTGGAGGGGTGGATTACAGGTAAGACTAAAGCCACATGAGTTAGGATTAATGGTGTGTAGCGGCCATACCTGAATGGATTGTGACTATCTGAGACTGTGAGATAAAATAAACCTTTCCTTTCCTAAGTCTGTGGGTGTTGGGTATTGAGTCACAGCAACGAAAAAGTAACTAAGACACTTCATAATATAATCTCAATTAAAAATTCTCACAGCTGCCTCATTCTATTCCAAGAATTGAACTAGTTGATTATGAAGTTTATTGTAAAGAACAAATCATCAAGAATAGTCCAGAAACTTTCAGAAGTGATGACGGTGATCTCAGCACTCTACTACTTGAATGGCTGTGGACTGGAGTGGCTGAGGGCTGGAAATAAGGAATGAAGAACACCAGAGAGAAGAATAGAACCAAGAAAGAGTACCAAACGCTAGGGACAAGAGCGCAAAGGGGTTTCCATAGGAGGCACAGTCCTGACACCCCTGAGCTAACCACTGAACATTTCCTCTGGGTCTGTAGTCAGGAATCCACTGTGACCAGTGGCTTGCTGGAGTGTGTACTCTGTGCGCATGGGCAGAGGTGCAGTTGTAATGGCCCGAGATAAGGACTAATTACTATGGTTTGGTGACCTACTGCTCAGATGTTGCCCTGTGGCTGTGTGCATGTAGCTTCTATATGCACACAAGGCAAATCATGAATCATGCTCAACAGAGTGCTCTCCTAGCTACTCTTTCCCACTCAGCATTCATTGTGAAACTCATGAAGTCATGCCTGAGTCATCTTTCTAAGTCAGATTTAACACAACAAAAACTCGATGGACTTGAACTGAATCAGGCAAATGCATTCACTAACTTAAATACTTAACGAGTGTTTCCCTTATGTCAGGCATTAATCTGAGTGCTTGGGATCCAAAGTAAACAAAGTATTCAAAAGTCTCACCCTTACAAACTACCTTAGACCACTTTTTGTTCCTAGAAACATGACACCATAGAGTGGGTAAGCATTAAAGAAAAGAAGTTTATTGTGGCTCACAGTTCTAGAGGTTCAAGGTCAGTGGACCACAGCAGTGATGATATTTTTCTGGCACCATCTTAAGATGGTGCAGGTCTTTATGTAGTTATAGACAGGAGCTTCTATGTATGTGCTCCATGATTTCTCTCTCTTAGTTAATAAAACTACCAACACACAATCATGAGGGCTCCACGCTGATGGCCATATCTAGTTCTTGTCACTCCCCAAAGCCCCTCCCCTAAACACCATAGTGGGATGATGTTTCCATCCTTTTAATACCTGAGAACGGGGGTTAAATTCCAAATTAACTTTTTGGAGGGGGAAAAATCATATTCAAACCATTAGCACAGATGGTCTGTTATCTCTTCTAGATAACAAATAGTGGATACACTGAGTAGGTTAATTTGAAGAAAGCAGTAAACATTTCAGAGGAAAAAGAGTATTAGGATAAGATAGATTGGGAGGGGGTGTCAGGTGGTATTTTTAGGATAGTGCTAGAAGGTAAGGTCGAGTGAAGACAGGAATGAGGTGAGCCTCATTGACAAATGTAACAGTGGTGGGTGGAAGTGTGGTTCAAAGTGATACTTTTTCCATGTGGAGGAGTTGAAGTTCTTCAGACATCAGGAAAGGAGATTTCCTACGGGGGCTTAATGTGTATGTAGACCAAGAGGTCACAAAAGAGATGTTTGGCTTGGAGAACATGGTTGGGAAGTTTCAGTAAAATGATGTTGAGGGATGGCTCCCAAACTTAGTATGCTGGGATCCAACCTCAGAATTCCTGATTCCCTGGTTTAGGTGGGGCCTGAGAGTTTGCGTTTCTCACTAATCCTAGGTAATGCGGCTGGTGCAAGGATCACACTTTCAGAACTACGGGAGCAGACCAAAGAAAGCTGAGCTTAGAATCCATAGGTGAATGAGAAAGATGAAGGCCTTTGATAAGGGGTAGGAGAGGTGGGAGTAACCAGACAGAGTTGGCTACAAAAGCTAAGGGAGTCCAGGGAGGCATGAGAGGGCAAAGACGCAGGCGGACGGGTGCAAGACCTGCTGACAGAACTTGGGCCATTGGAAAGTAGTCGTGGGGTTTGGGAACTGTGAATAAAAAACCCCTAGTTCTCCATCAGGAAGTAAAGGCAAGGCTGCTCCGAAGGCCAAGGGTGCAAGGAACGAGGCATGGAACAAGTGCTCTCTCTAGTTTATTTTATTTTCCTGTGCTTGCTGCTTTAGCTTGAGTGTTGATTACACTTCTGCAAGACAGCTACCGATGTGAAGAAAGGTTTCTGTCAGACTGATTTACACATGTCCTATAATGATAATTATTGTAGCTATTAGAACGAACATTTTGCTCAAACCCATCTGAAAGGCAAGGACAAGTTTTCACATATTTGTAGAATAATTGACTCTTTTGAGCAACCCGTGACAAAATTATGCAGTGACAAAAATTCTGATGCCCTAAAATGGCCCATTAAGAATGAATTTAATCAATATTTAATTATAACATATACTGATAGGACATAAAATATGGGACAACAAAAGCAGAAGCTATTAAGTGCACAGCAGTTTAAAAATGTAATTTAGCAATGAGATATTGCCAACCGAGGCAGAAATCATAAAGCAAAATACTGGTAAATTTAACAACACAAAAAGACTTTTGGATCCTCAAATACATTGTACGCAAAAATAAAAAATAAACAAGAAATTTCTAAAACTTGACAGTAATCAAATATAAAGTATGTGCAATAAAAGGTCCTTATTTTTACAAGATTAATAAACATTGACATCTTTAAGAAAAAGACAAATACTGCAATAAACAAAAATCAAAATATTGGGAAAATTCTCAGATAAAAAATTTGCCAATGAACATTTCAAAGGTCACATCTTTATTAATATTCTTGAAGGCAGAAATAAAATTAATGGTCAGGTTTTCACTTTTGAAAATGATACAGTTTGGGAGAATGCTAAAATCCACTATTCTGACATGGTAGTTGCGTATTATGGAATTTTCCAGAAGGAAATATTTTTAATTCATTTTAAAAATTGTAACAGATCAGAATGGAAAAATGTCAGATGCAATCTAAATGTGCAATAATAGGAAGCTAATTTTCTGAATATGCAAGACAGCTGGACAATGGTTTTCCTTATGGCCCCGGAAAGAAGTGGTATAAAGGGAAATGAGCTAGTGTGAGGGGATGGCCTCTCTCCTTAGGTTTGGGTAGCTGGACCTTCAGGGTGCAATTTTGGCAACTTCCTTTGACGTTTGGACTGAAATAGCTCCTTCGCTGAGTTCTAAGGGAACTTTGATAATTATGTGAATGCAGATTTGTTTGCCGTGCAGTAATGATTATTTCATATTTTAGTTATTTGTCTTTAAAAATGAGCTTTTTCATTGTAGGGATCTGTCTATTATTTCTCATAAGTTTTCTCCTTCATTCCCCGGCTTCTGGTCCTGGCCCTTAGAAAGCACTTGATCTGCATGTGGTGAGGATGGAGGTGGTGTTATAGTTGAACAGCCATATCAAAGAGCACAGACCTCAGAAGCCCAGATACCTAGGATGGGCAGGAGTCACAAACATGACTGCAAGTGGGAGTTAGCTGGGTGCTTTTGAGAGAAACCATTCCCAGTCTTCAACTCAAACCATTGTGGATTTGGAAATCTGCATATGAATCTCCTTTCACAATTTGAGAATGATATTGCCGAACTAGCTTGGGTTCAAGAGCTGTGTCTGGGAAGCCCTGGGCTGGGTAGGTTTCCCGTAGATCTGGACAGCCATGGGGAACCTAGAGGAAGCGGTGGCAGGTGGGGGGTGGGGCAGGTGAGGGAGTTGCTGCAGGAGGGCATGGATGAGTAGCTGGCTCATTCCGAGCTGGAGCTGCCTTACCTTGTCCTGCTCCTGTGTTTTGAGATTCTAGGGAGTGGGCAGCCACCATTCTCATGTGGAAATGTGAGACAAGAAGAAACTGGTCTGTCCACAAATTTGGAAGTGACAGGACTTAGGGTGACTTCTGGTGCCCATGCCATGCTTAGGACTGCATCTAGCCTTTGGGTTTCATCTAAGCGACAATAAAAAGGAGCGCAATTACAATGCTTAATGTAATTGCAGCATAATCTCTGAATAATTATCTTTACTTTCCTTATACTTTCTGATTCATTATCCCAGGTTAGTCAAGTCTAATCTAAGTATTTGCTGTCATGAAGACAAACCACTTATTATAGATTATGTTCCTATCCCAGAGGTGGACTGCAGTGTAGTCCTGGAAAATTAAGAAAGTGTAGGGTGCTCACAGCGAGGGTGCCCCATTCTTCACTGAAACAGGTGTTGTCTCTGCCTTCATCCCTGGACCAAGGTGGGCTTTCTGCCTACAGACAGATTATCTCACTCTTCTTTGGGACTGATACTACTTTTCCTTGCTAGTGCATCCTGCCTGGGCCACAGCAGGAGTTCCACAGATACTGGCTAAAAGCGCATAGAGAAAAGGAGCTGCCAGTGGTAAGTTGGGCAGGCTGGGAAGATGAAGGCAGATGGTGAAAGTGTAGGTTTGAGTAACAAGGAGGGTTTGGAAAAGCTTCCAAATTTTTGCCAAGTCTGTGGACTTAACTTGGTCTCCACATTTCTCTGGCCCTGACCACTACTTCCACATGAAAGGTATGCAACAAGATTTTCTTTTCTTTTTTCTTTCTTTCTTTCCTTCCTTCTTTTTTCCTTCCTTCCTTCCTTCCTTCCTTCCTTCCTTCCTTCCTTCCTTCCTTTCTTCCTTCCTTCCTTCCTCCTAAATGTTTACGTATAGAGGCAGTTGCTCATTCTAGTCTAAGTTATTCACTTGTTTTGTTTCAGCATTCCTCTTCTCCTCCATGGTGATGCCTCTTGAAAAAAATGTGCTTTTGCTTTGCCTTGAACTCATGTGTTGAACTTGCAATGTGTTTAAACCTTGATTTTGGAGCTTGGTTTTGGTGGCGAAATGAACAAGGAGCTAAGTTTGTCAAATGCATTTTCTTATTGCTTCAGTGGAAAATTCTCACAGATTTAGTTTGTTGCTCCTTTTCTTTGCAAAAACTAAAGCCTACAACTGATGATGAAGCCTTAAAATGCATCTATTACCAAGCTCTGAAAATGGAAACACTGTTTTCCGATTTAGTTGTGGAAATTGACAGATGCTTTTTCTTGCAATGTTACCAGAATTTTTCCAACTTGTTTTCTTTGACGTGCAAGAAGGCATATTTCCCTTTAACACTCTTTTCCTTATTCCAAATCATTTCTCCAATTGCAAGTGATTGACAGCTGCAGCCATGGTCAAAACGTCAGCTCTCTTGGTGTGCCTTGACTGCTGTCCCGTGAATGTGCAGGGAGGGCAAGAACGGATCACCCGGGGAGGGGCAACCTGTTGCTTTCTGAGCTTCCTCACTAGGGATCTCAGTGCTTTTTGTAACTAATGAACACCTATGTGTTACCATGCTTGCCATGGGCTTACATTATGTGTTTGAGACTTAAAACATCTGAAGTTTGCCTATAATTTCCCTTGCAGCATACTTTACCCCATGCTCTGGGGTAAAGAGCACAGTCAGGGAACAATCTCTGGACTGATGAGATTCTAGACCAGATACAGACTGCAGAGGGCTTTTTATAGATGAGAAAACTATAATTGGATGATTTTGAGCCTGAAAAGAACATGATCTAACTTAAGTTAAACCTGCTGATCTACCTGGAAGGGGGAGAGTGCTTTGGACAAGTGTGGTGGTAATGGGGGTGAGAATTTGTTGGATTCTGGATATTAATATATTTTGAGAGTAGAACTGATATGATTTGCTTATGGGTTGGCTGCCAGGAGGAAGGAAGAAGACAACAGCCAAGAAGGAGGTGTCTTTTGTGGCCTGGTAAAACTTGGTTGGGTAAGCGTGCTCCTGACTGAGCTGGTGAGAGGAGTTATCGCAAGAGCTCCCTTGAAAGAGGGCAGATCAGATGCTCTGGAGAAAGCCTCTCATGGAACAATGAAGAGCAGGCAGTTGGATTGTGAAAGGAAGTTCAGGAAAGATGGACAACTGTGTGTAGGAGTCCATTGTTGTGGAATATGACGACACAGAGGGCTGTAGGCCCTTCACCCAGTTAGATTAGGTGGAGTAGTGGGGAGAAAAGCTTGCTGCAGTGTGGTGAAAAGTGAATCGGAGGGTGAGAATGTGGGGCTTTGTCGTAAGAGCAGGGGTATGGGTCAGGAACAGATGTGTAGGCACAAGGTCATCATGTGTGTTTGGTCAATATTTCAGACCACTCACCTGCTCTGATTGCCACGTGTTTCCCCTAGTGACCCACGATGGCTGGAGCCCACAGACACCTGGTCGAGGACAGGTGGTAGTTTGCACTGTCAGACCTAAGTCAAGGGCCTCATTAAAGCTGACACATTCTGCAGGCACGATGCCTAGCCTCACTACACAGGCCTCCTGATTGCGATAACAACGCTGAGGAAGCTTACCCAGCTCTTTGCCAGCTAATTAGCTCACTCGTGCCCCTTAATGACTTGATTCATGGGCCTCCTTCCTCAGTGAGTCAGTTTCTCTGGGTGAAGGGCAGAGGTCCTGGGTTGTGAGCCAGGACGTGCTGGATTTATGAAGTGAGGTCTGAGCCCACACTCTTTGCTTGCCACGAAGGGTCTCTGTTGTGTTTCTGGCTGGACTGCTTGAGATTCAAGAGACCACGCCAATATCCCGGGAGCAGAGCTGCAGGAGATAAGACGGGGCTGTGCTCTGGAGCCATAGTATTGAAAAGACTTGTTCCAAAAGACTGGTAGGATAGGCCCAGGCTGAATGGGAATGGTGTTGTCTGAGAGTCTGGCGGTGTGAGTGCTTCCTGAGCCCTGGTCCCTCCCTGGTTCACCTTCCCACCTCCCAAGGCTGTCTTTCTCTCACTTCATTCCTTCTCTTTTCTTCTCTCTCTTTCCCCCTCTTTTCCTCTCTTTCTTTTTCTTCCTGTGCTGAGGTTGAATCTAGGGCCTTTTCATGGAGCTACATCTTGGGCTCATTTTTTTATTCTTTATTTTGAGCAAGCGCTCACTAAGTTGCCCAGGCTGGGCTTGAACTTGTAATCCTGCCTCAGCCTCCTTGAATGTCACAATGCTCTGCCCTAGCCCTCAGTTTCTCACAAGCCCAAAGAGTTAGCATGATTGCTCTTTTTAAAAATTTACCTATCCAGTTGTATTCTCATCTGTTTTAAAGCACAGTACTCTTACCAGCCTTTGTGTGGCTTTCCTATGCCAGCTGTGAAGGACAGATGCATAGCACCCAAGCGAGTGGGTGTAGATGGGGTGCTTGAAGTAGCAAGCCCAGTCCTCACCTGAGCAACCTGGCCAGTCTTTTCTGTCGTTTCCCTGCAGCACAGGCCATGGGACTATGGACTAAGAGGGAAACACTGGGGTGTCAATTTAGTTAAGAGCTAGCTGCTCTCATTGGACAAATTCATGGCCAGCCGACATCAAGGGAAGACTCTGGGGAAGAAAGAAGACACTGTCCTAACCCTCTGGGGGAACTCTCCCCTGGATAAAAGGGAACCTCAAGTTACTATTATTTATCTGCATACATAGTGCACAAAAAATAATTCTAGTTCTATTTGCCTGGTAAGGGAAATTCTCACATGTAAAAGAAAAGACCCCCACTTCATGTTGTCCAAGAATTTTGAGTCTCTCTCTACCTTGTGGACAGTTTTACATCTGAATGCTTCCAGAAGAGGGAGGTTGTATGTGTGGGGGTCTCTCTTAGCTCCTGCAGAGATGGGTGTTTTTGGCTGCTTGTTCTCTCATCCCGGTAGTTGGAGGAGGTAGCGCTGGCTTTGAAGGGATCTGGCTCTGTTGTAAGAGCCCTGGGGTGTCCCAGATTCATTTCCAAATTGGGGCCTCCCTCTTGGAATTGTGCCTTTGTAGCTTTCTCTACTTGATTTGCCCTGGGAGGCGGGGTGGGGCTTCTTGGAGCAGTAGCAGTCCTTTCCTATCCTCCCTGTGCGGCCTCCCTCTGCCGGAGAGATTTGGGAGGGTACCCGGAAGGTTCTTGGGAGACCTCAGGAGTACACGATCTTACTCTCTCACTGGGACAGCCCATAGATAGGCTAGGAACGTGGTTCTCAAGCAAGTCAATGCAGCCTGTTTTGCTTTCAAACTAGAGTGTGTTGAGGAAAAGGTGCTTCAAGCAGGGTAATTGGATTAGACAGCTTCCCTTCCTCCTCCCCTGCTTTCTTTCCTTCCTTCTTTCTTTCTGGATATCTCCATGGACTGGTAGTGAAGGACCTTGTCTTTTACATCAAAAAAGGGACCAAGGATGTTATAGTTGGGCTGTCACGATGAGCCGGCAGCTTTACTCTAGGAGGGACATGCAAAGCCTTACCTCTTGGCCCTGTGTCTGCAGGGCACCCAGGTGGGCACCCACTTTCAGCCTTTGAGTGTCAGGCTGGACTCGTGGAGTGACTCTTAGAGACCCGGTGCATCTCAGATCACTCCAGTGTCATCAGGTGGAGGCCAGGGACCATTTAACAGTTTTGAGGACAGCATGAGGTGGCACTTGTTGGGGAATGGAAGGTGGAAATCCTTTAACTACTTCCTGTCCATGCTGCTTAGAAATGTCTATTTCATTGCAGTCAAATCCCTCAGGAGGAGAGGCTTTCAAAGGAGACAGGCGCTGTGACCAGAGACCATGTGCAGAGAGAGAAGGCCCTATCTCACGACCTTTCCTCCCAACCTCAATCAAGCCACCCCTTCCCCCAAGGCCATAGCTAGATACTGACATCATTTCCTTGGCATAGGAGAGGTCACTCAAATGGCTCTTTCAAGGGCGGAGAAGGCACTTTGGAGTGTCAAGGTGGCTGCTGTCAGGGATAGCTGGTAGTTAATGGCATTTTTCTCGCTAGTCACTTTAAATTCCCCTCTCCCCAACCGGGTCCCTGCTAAAAAACAGTAGCAGAGGGTGTGTATTGCTAGCTTTCCTACTATTGACTGACAATTTAAAGAGATGGATGCTTTGCAAACTATTGAAATTGCAGACCCTTTACCCTGGGCGAGAGCAGTCAACAGCCTCTGAGGGAGAATAGTACTTTGGTGAATAGGTGGATGTTTTCAGTATAGAATATTTAATGCTTATTATGCTTTCTCCCTCCCTAAGTAATTTTTCTTGCCTGCGGATAACAGGCTGTGACTCATGTATTAAGATGATTTAGTTGGTAATATGAGATTGAGCCTCTGTCCTATGTCCATTAATCCTTGCACAGACATTAATTCTGCTCTGGGGTGTTACTGATCCAGAACGGGGAAATTTCCTGCTCCTCTGCTGTCATTCCCACGGAGTCTCATAAATTCTGCACAAGAAGTCAGGAGTGGTGGTCACACCTGTAATCCCAGCACGCAGGGGTCGTGGAGGCAGGATGACCACAGCTCATGGCCTTGGCTACAGAGGTAGATCTTGACTCAAAAAAAAAGAAAAAAGAAAAAAGAAAAAAAAAAACAATCAAACAACCAACACACCAGCCTGCACCAAGATCTTCACTGTTAAGCTCTATGTTTTTTCTGTGGGGTGTTGGTCAAGCATTTCTCAAAGTAGGTGCCATAGAATCCAAGGTCTATGGGATGGTCATGGTCAGACGGACTCATACAGTTATCTGGAACAACCTGGATGAAACAGTTTTTATTTGCAGGACTTTCCAAGTACCTAACTATATGTATATCTATGTGTGTATGTGCCCAGATGTGCATATCTTCAGGACGAGAAGGAAGCATTGCATATCTCAAACTTACTTGATTAAGGATAACTTTGGGTGGAGAAGGGGACTCATCTTCTCAGGAACATATTTTGGAAAATACCACCACGAAAGAACGACTGTATCTTACAGACCCTCCAGACCAGCACTGTCTGAGAGCAATGTGTTATGAATTACACACGTGAGCCACATTTGTAATTGGAACTTTCCAGTAGCCCCATTGAAAGAATGAAAACCAGTAGGTTTAGTTTAAATAGTTATTTTGTTATGTATTTTAATTATGATAGAAAGCTGAATTACAGATTTATAAAGGCATATAACATGTAGTACTTTATTAACATGGTCATACCCTATAAACTATGTTTCACTCATTAAGATACCACAAAACATGGTAGCCCTAGTAGATTTTATACATATATATATATATATATATATATATATATATATATTAGATTATATATCTCACCATCTTAGTTTGCCTAAATACACTGCAATGTTTACACAATGAAAACTTCACCTACCCACACATTTCTCAGTTTGTATCCCTGTTGTTGAGCAATGCGTGACCATATTTCCAGTATTTTTTCCTATCAAGCCCTTGAAACTTGCTTTGTGTTTGACCCTGGGAACACAACTAGGACCACCACCTCCACGTGCCCACTAGGCAAGAGAGCTCATGACTGCTGTGGGAACCATGAGGCTCCATTTAATCTTGGCTGGGTATCAGCCCCCACCTTCTTCAGAGGTACAGTGATGGGATCCCTTACTGTCAGAGTCTTATGCACTGTTGGGTTTTGGCATATGCCCCTCATATGCCACATTGACAACATTTCGTCTTTACCTTCTCAGTCTCCTGGGCGTACCCAGTAGGACTCAAGCCTCTTGTCAAAAACAATACAAAACAAATTAAAACAAAGCAAACCTTTTAATTGTTCGGACCCATTGTCAGGCCTTTCTGTATTCCATCGGTCCTTTGCAGAGTGCTTGGCTTCTTTTTATTTACACAGAGGGAAGAGGATGGGAAGACTGCTGGGAACACGCTTCCCCTGCCTATTATTTCTCTGCCACTGATCGCTGCTGCCACGATCCCCAGAGCTTACACACAGACAGGAGCACATCTCCCTTTCGGGGATTACTTCTGGTATCTCAACCCAAGCCAGCATGGTGCAGGAGCAGAGCTGGCTCAGGATGCTGATTTTGCTACACCTAGAAGATTGTATATGCTCAAGGCAACATACAAGGCAACATCCATCTTGTCCCAAAAAGCAATCTCCCACCGAAAGCGGAGTTGAGAATGATGGAAATAGCCCTGCACGCATCCTAACGGGTGATGGAGTAGGACCCCTGTGTTCTCAGATGGGGGTACCAGCACAAGCAGATTTGCCAACTGGACTGTTTTGCCAAACAGCCGAGGCTTTTTTCAAGACTGAGAACCTGGTCTCATTCAGAAACGCTGGTTGTTGAATGCATCTAATTTTATACATAATTTAGAAGATGCCCCTTACCCCTGGGGATCCATTCTGAAAGCTCCAGGGAAGGCCTGAGAGCACATGTAGTACCACATCCTAGCCATGCTACGGTAAGTATTTATGATAAAGTTTAAGGTAAAAATTAGACACAGTAATATAGTCTTTTGAACTACATGCTTATAGTTATTTTCTAATGTGAACTGGTAAGTAAGGCCAGGTTTAACAATAAAAACAAAGATATAGGAAAATATGGGAAAAAATCTTTTGGTGAATATCCCGATAAAGGGATTGGTTGGATTCAGAGAAGAGATATCAAGATTTAACTACTGTTAGAGGAATAGGAAGTTGAGGTAGAGTGGTGACTTGAGTGAAACGACTTAGGCGGAGAAGATTAATATGTTAAACACCGTATGGTTTCTTGGACTTGGAAAACCCAGAACACAGACATTCTTTGGAACCATATGAAGTGATAGCCAGAGCCGGGGGAAGGTACAGGGAGGGGTGGGAGGGTAGAAGATGGGAAGGGATTGTGAAGTCGATGTGATACATAGATGTAAGAAACACCCAATTCACTGTAACTACTATGTATTACATTTGTATATTAATAAAAATAGTGGGGGAAAATTAGACACAGTAAGAGGCAACCCACAATACCTTATAATAAAGCAGAACAACTATAGCAATTTGCTGTGTCGGAAGCTATGTGAACTTGGGCTCCTTCTCCCTCAGAATACCTTATGGTACCACACTCAACTTTCTGCTTGTGATGCCGTGAGCTTCTGTGATGTTTATGTGGTGAGATATGAAGTGAGGTGAATGACGTGGGCCCTGGGGCCAGCTGTAGAGTGCTGCCGTGTAAGGGTGTCTTGAACATGAGCCTGTGCCATGGGGGCAGTCAGTCTGGCGACTGAGGAGGCTACCCAGTGACTGCCAGGGAGGGAGGACACACAGCACAGAACATGTTGGATAAAGGGATGATTCTCCTACAGTCAGAGCAGAGGGGGACAGCGTGAGAGTTCATCATCTTACATAGAGTGGTGTGCAATTGAAAACTTACGACTTGCTTATTTCTGGAATGTTCCATTTCATATTTTTGGATTAGAGTTGACTGTGGGCAATTATACTTCAGAAGGCAAAACCTCAGTTAAGGAACGAATACGGAAACTAGTTTTCCTCATTTGTTGCCTTTGACATTTCCCTTAATCTGCAACTCCTGGGGCATTTCCCAGGGCCAGGAGCACCTGAGTGCTTGTTAAGTATTAGATTCTCAGGCCTCAGAGACTCTGGGACGGACCCAGAAGCCTACGGCTTGACAAGCCTACTGGGCCCTCACTGTCTCATGGGGCAGTTGTGCCCACTGTAGCTTTCAGGCACCTAAGATGTGGCTGGTAGGATGCATCTCAATTTTG
Source organism: Ctenodactylus gundi (assembly GCA_004027205.1). NCBI lineage: Eukaryota > Metazoa > Chordata > Mammalia > Rodentia > Ctenodactylidae > Ctenodactylus > Ctenodactylus gundi. The sequence goes on from PVKB01004476.1 coordinate 131,977, forward strand.
CAACCTAGCATAAAAAAAAGCATGTCAATACTGTTTTAAAATTTTTGGACAATAATATTTTGGATACATTGGTTAATTTAAAATTACTGTTAAAACTGACTTCATTTGGTTCTTTTTACATTTTTAAAACACCGCTGCTAGAAAACTTAAAAGTCAGAAAAAAACTTAAAAGTCAGAGACTCAGTAAGGAACGCAGAGTTCTGTCCTAGAGCTCCAGATTGCGGAACTTCGGAAACACAGGAGCTATTCCTAGGAGAGCGGGCTGTGTGCCCCGGGCCAAAAGATGAAAGGAAATTTCTTACCTACCATAACTAAGTTTGACAGGACAGACCTTGAACCTTTTGTTTTATATCCTTTGCTAAAAACTAAATAAAACAAACCCAAACTAAACAAACACCACCCCCATAGAAACTCTAAAAATTTGGTTAGAAAGAATGAGATTATTTGAGCAGCATTCAGTTGAAAAGACAGAGGAAGGAGAGAAATCCACTTTCCCTACTCCTGACCCCAGTGGCAGCCATGACTGGATCCTGCACATCGAGATGGGGCTTGACATGGAAGCCAATATCACACTCATGCTATGCAAATAGGTACTCCTTAAAAAAAAGAATAAATACTCGGAGCCTGTGTTAAAAAATGAGGCAAACTGAGAGTTTCTTGGATTCAGCTGTCCCTCCAGTTCATGACAGCAGCTCCAAACATATGTATGCACAGAATCTTATAAAACAGGTTCCTTCAGGGAATAGAAGGGAGAAGATAGTGAAGAAGAAAAATCTGGCCATGTTTGAGTTGATAAGAACTTAAAAGCTTTGTTTGACATTTCAGCTGAGTTTGCATCAGAGGACAGCTTTAACCTGAATATATATGGCTGGGCTGACCAGGTGAGTTGGCCCCAGTGTTCGGTTGGCTGTGCTGGCTTGAGAGGTGTTGGATGAAGGTTCGTATGCCCTGTCGCTGGGCTCAAGGATCTGCAATGTAGGTTTGTGATTGTAAGAACAGAAGGGTCACGAAAAGGAGTGCTCCGCTATCGCACAAAGCTTATAGGAAATTTTTTTTGTATTTATGGATGATCTTGTTGTAAAGGGGGAAGTGAGGGCCCACATCGCAGTGGGTGAATTTAGAAGCAGGGGACTGCATAGGATCCTGGTGCAGAAGGAAGAAACAAATGATATGAGTGGCATGCCTGCCTTACGTGACTGCCTGTGAGATGCTCAGACTTCAGGAACACATGGAAGAAAAAGAAATTCAGACTTTTCATTTTTGCAAATTGCTCACTGTTTTTGTCCACTGATGTCTTAAACAATGATGCTGAAGACAGGCCAGCCTGTGCTTCTCTGTATTACTGCCTATTTATAATCTATTATTATAAAACCTTCTAGCTAGCACCAAGATATTTTCAAAATGCAGTAAGTGGGGAAAAGCAGTTTAACAGAAAGCCAAACTCTTTGAGGTCTGAGTTCTGACTCATAAGCCGTTTAACAGCACTGACATTCCCAACTAAACTGAGATCGTGTGAGTGGAGAGTCCTCTCTTTGTATTCTCCAAAGGAGCAGAACTGACAGGATGTGTGTGCACATAAGTACACAGAAAGAGATTTATCTTAAGGGATTGGCTCACATGCTTTTGGAGGCTGGCAAGTCCAAAATTTGCAGGATGGCCTGTGAGGCTGAAGATCCAACAGAGAGCTGACATTGCAGTGCAAGTCCAAAGGTCATCTGTTGCAAAATTTCTTTCTCATTGGTGGAGGTCTTCTCAGAAGACTTTATGTTTTACTCAGGCCTTCAGTGGACTACCGGTATCCACCCATATTCAGGAGGGCAGCATGCTTTGTTCAAAGTGCACTGGCATAAATGTCAACCTCTTCCCACACCAGCTGCAAAGACACCTAGATAATGTTTGAACAGCTACCTGGGTACCCCACAGCCCAGCCACGTTGACACAAAAAGCGAACTCTTCAGTGTTCAATCTGGTGGGATTCAGGAGGGCTTTTCCAGGAGTACCTAATTAAATTCTTCTGTGTACAAGGAAGTGAAAACTTGGGGCACTCAAGTCGCTTGCTGAAGTGCCTTCAGTTTAGACCTCCCGGATGCAGGGTCCCTTCCACATCAGGAGGTCGCCTCTGGTGAGCAGCTCTTCCATGTGTGTGTGTGTCTGGGTGAGGCTCTCAGAGTTGCTCAGGAAAAGGCCAAGAGCCTCTGTGGCAGACGGAAACTGTTGGAAGTCCTCTCCTACTCCACAGAGAGTGTGACGTCAATGGAGTGTGCTTTTTCAATTGTAAGCACATTTCAAACTCAAAGGTTCTGTAGACCTTTGGTGCCTGCCTCTGCTGTTTCTGTGAGTGGGTGCATGTGTTCTTCTGCAAAACGGGCCATAGCAAGCCCAGCGTGGCAGCATAATGGGACTTCTTCAGCTTGTTGCTCAGAACAGGAAAGAATCCTGAACTGTCTCTCCTCTGGCCATATGACCCTGGATAAGTTGCTTAACCACACCATGCCTTTCTTTCCTTGCTCATAAAAATGTCCCTTCTTAGAGCTGTTGGGAGGAGTCCCTGTGCCCAGTTCAGCTTGGGAGCCCTCTGAGCCTGCACTTCTGCCTTGCTTTCTGGCTGGAGGACCCAGTGCTGTTACGTTGGGACCACGTGTTAAGAAGCACCTGCAGTGAAGACTCCTTCCGGTCTCCCTTTGTAGGCAGGAAAAGTCTGTCAACTGCCCCTTCATAGGCAAGGTCCTTCTGCTCATACCTACCCCAAATCTCCCCAGTTGCCACCAAGGGCCCAGATCCCACAAGACCTGGTATGTTTCCAGACCTGGTACTGAGGAATACTGGGGCTTTGCTGTGTAGGTTCAGAGAGGCCTAGAGGATATTCCAGTCACTAAACAGAGACAAAGTGCAGCAGAAAGGGAGCACTGGCTTCTCTGAGACATTGGGGTTGGCTGTTCTTCATGTCTGGGGTGAAATCAGCTCCACTGAAGTTGGCTCTCTGGTGAAGTCACAGGCACGGTTACATCTCTGGTCCCAGATGTCTCAGATCTAGGGCACTTGACCTGTGAGAACTGGACCGATAATGGTTTTCTTAGGGGTGAGGGAGATGGCCAGCCAATCAAGGATGTTGCTAGGTTTTTGTGATAAAAATTGTGGCTCAAATTGTATTCTACAAAATAGTACGTGAAAACTCACACCTCAGTACATGTGCATGTGACTTGGAAATGGTCTTTGCAGATGTGATGAAGTCAAAATGGATTATCCAGGTGGCCCAAATCCACTGCCTGGAGTTCTTATGAGAAGGGATGCTTTAAACACAGACGCAAAGGAAAGAAGAATTCACAGGGAAGAAGGTGTATGATGACAGGAGCAGAATTTGGAGTGATGTTCCTGTGAGCCAAGGGCTGCCTTGCGGCAACTGGGAAGAGGTGAGGAAGGTCCCTTCTCTCAGCCTTAAAGGAGAGCATGAATCTGCAAACACCTAGAATTTGGACTTGAAGCCTCCGGAACTGGGAGACAATAGATCTCTTGTTTTAAACTGCACAGTTAGTGACAATTTTGTTTTGTTTTGTTTTGTTTTGATTTGTTTTGAGACAGGATCTCACTTTATAACCCAGGCTGGTCCTTGACTCACTATGGATCCCAGGCGAGCCTTGGACTCACAGCAATCCTCCTATCACAGCCTCACAGGTGCTGGGATTACAGGCGTGTGCCACTACGCCCAGCTTATGTGGTGGTGGGGAATCAAACTCAGGCTCTTAGCGCTTACCTAAGTGTTTACTGGGCAAGCGCTTTAACTGCTGAGCCATCCCTCCAGCCCCAGGTTTTGATAATTTGTTATGGTGGTCCTAGGGAGCTAATAAAAAGAAAGAAGAAGTACAGCCTTCCTCCAGGCGTCCAAACCCAAGTCAGTTCACGGAGAGGCTGGAAGTGGCAGACACACTGGCGTCATTTACTCTTAATATGTACCTGGGATCTACCCACCTCAAAACAGTCAAATCTGTGCATTGTTTTCTGATATGTGCAGTAAAAGCCTTGACAGCGAGATTTGCCAGCTGGAAGCCCTGGGTGCTACCTGGCCTGGGCATGGTGTACATGCTACCTAGTGCCTCCCGAAGGCAGGTGCTGTGCTTCACTTAAGGGAGTCGGTCTGCTACCAGCACTGTGGCAGGCCCTGCCACGGCGGCTTCAGGTGCCTCGTGCTGCTGCAGAAGAAAGGATGTTTTCTCTCTTCTGTGATGCAGCTGAGGACACAGGCCCCACCCTCACTCCGCTTACCCACGTGCCACTGGGATATGCAGGGAGGGTGATGCCCCTTTCTCAACAGGAGATGAGGGTCAGTAGCACAGTCTGCACAGGTACTTTGGAATATCTCAAGAAATGTGGAGTGGCCTTTGGAAAGCTGGCAAGGCAGCCCTGGGCTCAGCTCCCTTCCCCGCCACGTCCGTGTCCATGCACGCTGCCCAGGCTCTCCGAGTCTTGTGGTTATAATTTATTGACAGCACTCCACGATGGTCTGCAACAGTGAAGCGCCTGCACTGGGGTATGTACATAATGGACTCTATGACAGTTCTTTTTTCTCCTCTCAGACTTAATAGGACATGTTGAGTCTCTGCAGCTACTTCTTTTGACAGCATACACTGAAGGCTTTAAGACGATGTCACAGGAAACTATTAAAATAAGCTTATCTTGTGCACTCCTTACCAGAAAAATGTTGTCTTTGAAGCATCCGTTTGTGTCACCCAGAGCCATCAAGTGAGTTATCTTCTAGCTTCTCTCCTTCTAAATGCTCTGCAGCAGTCCCGTGTGGTTTCAGTTGGAGTGGAAGGGGCCAGTCATCAGTGACTCAGAGGCATGCGTCTGGATGAAGAAGTGCAAAGCTTCCGGAAGTTGACAGCACCATCTCTGTGGGATGTCGCTTTCTTCCACTGTATCTACATTGGTGTCATCCACCTCTGAATGATGTCAAGGGAGTCTCCTTGTTGGTCCTCCTTAATGGTGTCTCTGTAGACTTGATCCTATCCTTTGGTAGTTCCAAGGCCATGGAATCTAAGTTCATTAAGTAAATACTACTGGAGACATGACTCTCGTGCCCACGACATAGAAGGATTTACTTCTCTATCTCTGTTCGTGTTATTCATGTTTCTGTAGCTGGCAAAAATCAAAGACAAATTTAAAAACGTATGACTCATATACCTAAAAACCGTCCTCAGCTTACCATCTGGTGTGACATAAACCTTGGCATCTGACCCTGAGACCAGACTGCTGTAGTGGCAGCCAGGTGGATAGAGGAGATGCACTTTTCGCAATCAATGAGGTCTTCTAATAATTTACATTATTTATAATGTGGCGAGCCTTCACAAAGAGCTACTCCTAAACTGGAAGGCAGTTTTCATGTAAAAATCCACTCTGACTTTGCACTGATGTTAATTTAGACTTCCATTCATTATGGAGCTATTATGGAACTAACTGAAAAATGCAAGGTTGGTATCTGATGAAGGTGCCCAACAAGTTTCTTTCCCCATTACTCTATGTAAAATATGAACTTATACCTAAAAGAATGTCACTGCCCAGCTGTCATCATCTCTTTTCTTTTAGATACCTTCCAGGTGCCAGTCCTGCTAGCAGAATCATTCCTGGTTACAGTGTGCTGAGGCACAACAGATGCTGACGCAGCAAAAGGTCTATGTAAAAATTTAGTGGATTGGGCAGCAAAGTTAAAAAAATAATCTGCCAAAGATTTGCCAGCCTTTCACTTCCTCCTTCACTTTTACTTGTTTTCCAACATCAGAAGGGAAGCCTTAGTAATATACAGCATTGTTTGGGTTAGTAGATTGATAAATGCAGTATTTGTTAAGCTAACATGCATCTGAGTTTTTGTCCAAGGATACTATAGATCTGTCTTGATCTCATCACATTATCCAACTTCATTTTGGACCGAGGTTACACAGCTATGGCTCTACTGAAATTTTGGGCCATGTTAGGGCGGCTGTCCTATCCATTGTCGGGTGTTTATGTTCTGGTTTCTACCCATTATTCCTGCCTCCTACATCCAGTTGTGGCCATTGAAACTGTCCCCAGACAAGGTCAACGTCCCAGTGGGTCAAATGGGGTGGTTCTCGGAATGACTGCTTTGGACGGAAATGGCCGCATTGGTTTGGAGGAGGCTTTCTGTTACTTTCCCCCTTGAAAAAACAGATTTCAAGGCCATTGGAGCAGACACGTTGGATTTATTTCTCAGGACCAAGGTGAGAGAGGTAAGGGGAAGAAACACCCAAAACAGAGAGAAGCTGTGCATAAGGCTCCTTTTTATTCTGCTGCTGGGGTTTGAATACGGTTTATCTCCTCTGAGATTCATGATGGACGTTGATCAGTTTGATGCTGTTGTTTGGATCTTGATGATCTCCCGAAGATTTATGTATTGAAGGTTTAATCTGTAGGATGGTGTGGTGGTTTGGATCTGAGTGTCCCCCCAAATCCTCATGTTCCTATGCATACTGTGTAGGGTTGGGGAGTGGGGCCTGACATGAAGGGGTGCACACTTAGGACTTGACGTGGAGAGGGGTGGGCTTGACCTGAAGGGCTGTATACTGGTTCTATTCTTCCTCCCAATCTCTTCCACCATGCTGTAAGGATCTCTGCTGCTGGAGCTCTGGCTCTAGCCCTGCCCCTGCTCCAGCCCTGCCATGTGCTTTTACCATTTTCCAGCCGCCGACCTGTGAATGGACTGTGACCTTATGAAACTGTAAGCTACAATGAATCTTTCCTCCCTAAGCTGTGGATGTTGGGCATTGCATCATAGCGATGAAAAAGTATCTAAGACAGGTGGTGTTACTGAGGGGTCATGGGACCTTCAGCTGGTGGGAGCAAGTGGAAGATCCTTAGGTCGTTGGAGTGCTTCCTCAAAGATGACTGCAGAATCCTTCTTCTATGCTGCTTGGCCAAGTGGTGCGTGGTTTGCTTAGGCATAATCTCCCACCATTGTCAACCTATTCCCTCCCCAGATGATGTAGTGGCCAAATTAAGCTCTGGAATCTCCAGTACTGTGACCTAAGTAAACCCTTTCTCTATATAAGTTACCTGCCTCAAGTACTTTGCATTACTGAGGGAACACTACCACCTCCCCCTATTGTCATTCTGGTACATCTTCAAGCTGCCTCCCTCATCCCTGAACTCCCGAGTGCCTTCCTTCTGTAGCACTCAATGTTTTCTAATGTACCATGGTCTCTTTTTATAGTCTGGATGCTCTAGCCAGATTCTGAGTCTCTGTGAAACAGGAACCTTGTCTCATTTCCTCACTGATACATGCCACCACCCAGCACATAATCTGTTATTGACAGGTGCTCAGGTAAGTATTTGTCACCAGAGTGCATGAATGAGTAAACCTCTCATTTTTTTCTCCCTTATTTCCTACCTAAATGTTTGACCCATTTCCGACAGCAGAGGCAACAACACACCGTTTGTCCTTTTTTATTTTCAGCATCTTTTTTTCGCTGTTGCCTTTCTCCCCCTTCCCCTGGTTTTGTCCTATCCCACACTTCCAGTTTCTATTTTGTGTTGAGCTTGCTGTTCTTTTTTTTTTTTCCATATTAAAAAGATGACATTGCCCCAAGAGCCAAAAATAAATGGGGATTCTTTTTTCTTTATGCTTCTGGAAGTATCTTTTTACGTATTCTTTCAGGTTAATATTTGCTTTCTGCAACATCCAATCTATTTTTTGCTGCCACTATAATGCAAAAATATTGATGCCATTGTTTTTCATGTGGGTTTTTTTTTTTTTTTTTGGACTGTAAGTAGTGCTTTAGAAAAAATAGGTTGCTTTGATTTTTTTTTTTTTTTTAAAGAGTGTCCATCTACTTGCAGGAACCTTTTTTCTAAACTTCCATTTGATTAACTTGATCTTCCCTTTGGAACTTGCGGGTCTCTGGTTTTGTTCTGTAATCATGTTTGCTCTGTTGACACTTGCTTGGGATTAGTGGTGAGATGGGTTCCATCAGTAACTGCAGAGATCACTGCTGTACCCGGCAGTCACTGTCAGGAGGGAGAAGGAAATGTTTAGATTGCATTTCTCTTTTGCTGTATAAGCAGCCAGCCATATTTTTCTAAGGCAAGGGCAGAGCTGAAGGAGTTTCTGGGATCCTGTCTTTCTGGGTAGCAGGTGGATGCTGGCGCCTCACACAGTCCCACCC